>BOPN01004827.1:30000-35000 GCA_017312705.2 Penaeus japonicus
AGAGCGAGAGAGAGAGTGGAGGGGTAGATAGAAAAAGACCGAGAGAGAGAGAGAAAGAAAGAGCGTGATGAAGAGAAAGAGAAAAAGAGTCAGAGGGAGAGAGAAAGAGAGAGAGAGAGAGTGGGGGAGAAGGAGCAAAAGAGTTAGAGGGGTGCGGGGGAAGAGTAGAGAGAAAGAGAGCGAGAGAAAGAGTGGAGGGTGGAGGAGTAGATAAAAAAAGAGCGAGAGAGAGAGGGGAGGAGTAGATAAAAAGAGAATGGGGGAGAGAGGAGGAGGGAAAGCGAGCAAGAGAGAGAGAGAGAGAATGTGCAACCTTGCAATAACCATTTGTATTTATATCTTTTGTCTGCTGTCATTATCGTTATGTTCATCGTAAGAATATGTATGCTATTGCTGTTACACTTTATATGATGCACTCTTCAATATAGTTTGTTTCTTTCATGTCATTCCGGTTGTTATATATATATATATGTGTGTGTGTGTGTGTGTGTGTGTGTGTGTGTGTGTGTGTGTGTGTATGCGTGTGTGTGTGTGTGTCATACCACATACACATATATACAGTACATATATATATATATATATACATACGCTCGTTGCTTCACCTATCTGTTCACCCCTCTCTCATTGTCACGTCAGACATGCCAGTGTTGTTTTGTCTCTCCCTTCGCAAGAGCTACGTATTGATGCAACACTTCCCTTATCACGCTCTAAAAGTTACATGTCACAAGAAAACACGTGATTCACACATATTCTCAGACAAATCATACATCGTGGTAGAGAGTCTCCTCTCAGGGAATAGAGGAGCAACACCTCGCTCCTCGGAGGAAGAGCTGCTCTCATTCCAACATATTCCTGTTCAAGCTTAAGAAATAAAGCTAAAAGCTGTTTCGTTCATATTCTTTACACCCTAAGCCACGCTGCCATGATTATGCAGAGGTCCCACTCAGACGTTTTTTTTTTTACATTTGGTGGCTTAGCGGTGACTTTGAACCCGCACATCGCCTCCGCTTCCCCTGCCCCGCTTCAACACTTCACCCTGCCCAGCTGCCGTAACTTTAGATTGTGCGCCACCCCTCGTGACAAGATGTCCTCAGCGCCCGATGATCGACGCTCACATTTGTGCTATTTGGTATCAAACAATATCCATACATTCTCTACATGTTCACAACATTTCTTTTAAGCTAAATTCATGCACAAAACAGTCATATTCACTCAGATACACATCGCTCACAAGAATACAAGTCACGACATCACATACACTGTCCCATTCTATGCTAACATTCTGCATTGGTCACACTTTCTGATCAACATTTTCTCTTATTCCTCTTCATGCAATTTTCCTTTTGTCCTTAGCTAGCCGCTGAGGGTGCTTTTACGGATGACGCAGTACTGGTATGTCCCGATGGTGTAAGGATACATGATTTAGCCGCCCTGCCCGCGCTTTATGCGGCGAAGGACGGTCAATTTCAGTTACATCTGATCAAAGTTACCGAGACACCTGTCTGCCTGGAGCGCGCCACGAGAGTGCTGCGCTGCGAAGTCAAGCGTCTCCGGGTAGTTTCTGTTCTAGCCACCTCCGCCACACCTGCTCTTGGCCAGCCGACATCTGCGATTCTGGGCGGATCTTTATGAGATTTAACTCCTGTTAAGATTCCTGAAGGAATGACGTGTTAATGACTTTCCGCAGTTGCTGCCGAGCCCAGACCGTCCCACTGGACGTTCTGATGTTTTGCTGCATACAATTGTTTTAGAAAAGATTGCAAGACCAATGTACATACCTGCCTATCGCGTTGTGGTAGATTACCGACGCCTGAAAGCTTTTACAATACCCGATCGTTATCCCATTCCTAGTTTACGCCTCCTCTCACAGGACATTGGCAGAGGTCATTCTGTAGCTTGCTTTTCCAAGTGCCGCTTGACCAACAATCAAGGAAAAAACAACATTCTATACACCACACGGTCGCTTCCAATTTAAACGTATGCCTTTAGATTGCGAAACTTTCCCATCCCTTTCGCACGCTTAATGGCTGCAGTTATGGCCGGTTTAATTGGGAATACAGTTTTCTCGTATCTGGATGACTTACTAATTGTTTCGAAAGACGTAGAGGAATACGAAATTTAACCAAGGAAGATATTTGAGATTTCTTACTCTAGATCCTTAGAAATGCATGTTCTTCCGAAAAAAAAACAATTGAATATCTTAACCATACTATAGCTTCAAGAGGTCTTATCCAAAATTCGAAGAAAGTTGATGATATCTCCAATTTTACCGAGCCTAAAGATACATAGCAAGTCCAGTCCTCCCTTGCTTTAGATATTTTTTACAGACCTTTCATTAAAGGTTTTGCTCATATTGCTTCTCCACTCATTCAGCCTGTCTTTTTCATTCGGTCAGATAAAACAACACTGACTGACGGGACAATAAGAGTGGGGGGAGGGGGGAGGGGGGAGCAGATAGGTAAAACAACGAGCGTACGTATATGTATGTGTATATGTGTATAGGGTAAGTTATATATGCAATACCTAGAACGATTTAGAGATACAAATTATATTGAAGAGTGCATTATATAAAATACAATGAAATTATATAAATTATGATATTATTTGCATATATATGCAAATAATATTCATGGCCATAATAACAATTCAGCAGACATAAGATATAAATACAAATGGTTATTGCAAGGTTACAGAGAGAGAGAGAGAGAGAGAGAGAGAGAGAGAGAGAGAGAGAGAGAGAGAGAGAGAGAGAGAGAGAGAGAGAGAGAAAGAGCGAGATGGAGAAAGAGAATGGGGGAGAAAGAGTGTGGAGGAGATAAAGAGAGAAAAAGAGAGAGAGCGAGAGAGAGGGGAGTAGAAAGAGAGAGAGAGAAAAAAAAGAGGAAGAGGAATAAGAAAAAAAAAGTGATTCCTTCACTTGTTTTTTCTTCTTCTCTATCTTCGCGTTTCCTCTCCTCTTTTTTTTCCTTTGCCTTTTCTTCCTTTTTCCTTCTTCTTCTCAGTCCTCTTAAGGGAACTTTGTAAAGTAGGAATTCCGGGAACGTCGAACCACTGGAATTCCTCTTCGGCAATTCCCCCTTCTCTTCCCCTCTTTCTCCTCTCCCCTCCTCCTCTTCCCCTTCCCCTCCTGAGCACACACGTTTCCTTTTCCTCTTCTTCCTCCCTTCACTCACCTCCCCACTCCCTTGATACATGTTCCTCCTCCTCCTCTTTCTCCTTCCCCCCCCCCTACTCCTCTTCCTCCTCCTCCTCCTCCTCCTCCTCACTCTCCTTCTTCTTCTCTTTCTCCTGCTCTTCCTCCATCTCCTGCACCTCCTCTCCCTCGTTTTCCTCCTCCTCATCATCATCATCATCATCTCCATCTTCTTCTCTCTTCCCCTCTACCTTCCTTCTCTTTCTCCTTCTCCCCATCTCTTACCCCCCCTCCTTTCCCCCTCTTCCTTCTATTTTACTACCCCTCTCTATCTCTTATCCTATCCTTAACTCCTTCTTCTCCGTTCCACTCCTTCCCCTATTCTTCCCTTACTTCACTTCTCCCCTTCATCGTCTCTCTCTTCCATCCCTCCCCTCCTTAGCCCCTTATCCTCTCCCCCCTCCCCATCCTCTCTTCCTAAGTCTCCTTCCCCCTTCCCCCTCCTCTGCTGACCATCCTCTTCCCCGCCGCCCCCCCCCCCCCTTCTAATCTTCCTTCTCCGTCCTTTCCTCCCTTCCTCCTTTTTGCCCCACCACCTCCCCCCTCCCCCCTCTTTTGCCATGCTTCTGGCCGCAGCTATGTTAGACATTCGCCAGTCTGTTTTTCCTCTCTCTCCCTCTCTCTCTCTCTCTCTCTCTCTCTCTCTCTCTCTCTCTCTCTCTCTCTCTCTCTCTCTCTCTCTCTCTCTCTCTCTCTCTCTTTCTCTCTCTCACTCACTCACTCTAAAGTTCTTGAAAAAAAAAGTTTTTTTTTTTTTTTTAGATTTATAACCTATTATCTAAACAGTGGTTGGATTACTTCAGGTTACTGATCAAAATCATAACAGCATTGACAACAATAAGATAAACCTGCTTACTTTGTGCGACCTTTCCAAAGCTTCCGCCAGTGTCAATCATAAAATTCTTCTCAACAGATTAAGAAATTATAAAAGTCATTGGTTTCGTAGTTATTCAGGTACTAGAACACAATCGGTAAAAAATAATAAAGGTATATCATCAAAACAATCTGTATATTTTGGTATACCTCAAAAGTCTATATTTAGGCCTGATCTAGTTCACAATTTTCATAAGGGATTTATCAATCATAACCCATAACTGCCTTCTAGTTCAATACGCCGAGGATTCACAGTTTCTTCATAGTGACGCAGTAAGCAACTTAAATGCATTGATAAGAATCACTCAACACACTCTTATTCAAGCAAAAAGAAACTTGGACTTTAAAATATATCCACAAAAACACAGTGTATCTTCAGTTAAAAATCCAGGAGAACACTCAGACAGATATATGACATTTGAAAATCATGTTGACAACATACATAGAAAGGTAATGGGTACACTAATATATCTCAATCCCCTTATTTTTTAATCCCTACAGAGACAAGAATCAAGGTTGTACATACTCTAGCTCCGAGCGTCATTAACTATTACTTAAATGTTTGTGGCTCAACTAACAAAACCCTAATGCAGAAATCACAAAGACTACAAAACTTTACCACAAGAGTTGCATTGGGTAATGTTAGTCAAATATAGCTATGATACATGTGTTTTCATTCATAAAATAATCCACTATGGATTCTGCCCTCACAAGCTAAGGGGAATACATCGTGTTCGAACTCGGTAAGTAAATTCTCTCTATGCCAAAAGATCACACACAGAAATAAGGACACGGCAACTGCTAATACGTGGACTTTGGAACCAACTAGGTGAAGAGAGAAAGAGAGAGATAGGTGGGGCGGTAGAGTGAAAGAGAGTGGGGGAGGTGGGTGAGAGAGAGAGAGAGAGAGAGAGAGAGAGAGAGAGAGAGAGAG
>BOPN01004827.1:50000-52500 GCA_017312705.2 Penaeus japonicus
CACAGCATTGGATATCCCCTTTCTCTTTAAAAAATGGTATTAGGGTGCTTTCCCTCAATTGTTCTGGTATAGCTTCTTTTTCAACAATTTGTTTCATAAGTTTGTGCAAAATACTAATACCATCCTGCCCTAAAGTTTTCCACACTTCCACTGGTATGTTATCAGGTCCAGTGGCTTTTCCAGTTTTCATCTTTTTCAGGGCTATTTCTACCTCCTGTCTAGCTACCTCAGCTATCTCTTGGTTATTTGGTTCTCCATCCTCTCTAACTAATCTCTCATTTTCCTCATGTAATAGTTTTTCAAAGTATTCCTTCCATCTAGTTAGTATATCCCTTTATTTTTTTATTATGTTACCGTTTTCATCTCTCATTTGTCTAATATGCGTTATATCTTTTATACTTTTATTTCTTGATTTAGCTAATTTGAACATCTTTCCCTGTCCTTCTTTAGTGTCTAAGTCTTCGTACAGTCTGTTATATGCTTCTGACTTTGCAATAGCTACTGCTTTCTTAGCTTCCTTACATCTTATTCTATATGCTTCCCTATCTATTTCAAGTTTACTTTCTTCCCACTTTTTCTTGGCAGCCCTTTATAAGTTAACTTTTTGTTGTACGTCTTCATTGAACCACCAGGTCTCCATATTTTCCCAAATTTTTCCTCTCCTAGGATTTGTTTACCTGCTATTAAGATGTTTTTACTCGTTCTATTCCACCATGCATTGACATCTTACATGTTAACATCAATATCATTTAGAATTCTAATCTTAAATTGTTGTTTTAAATCCTGCTCCTTCAGCTTGAACCACTTAATTTTTCTCTGTGTCCTAACCCCTCTTTTCTGCTTTCGGGCAACAGCTATTGATAGGTCTAACACAACTAGGCGATGCTGTGCTGCTATGTGGTCTCCAGGTATTACTTTACAATTTTTGACCTCGCATATGTTCCTTCTACCATACAGGAGGAAATCAATTTGACTTGTCCTATCTCCGCTTTTAAAGGTAATAAGATGTTCATTTCTCTTTTTGAATAGCGTATTCCCTATAACCATATCAAACGATACTGCAAAATCAATAATTCTCTCCCCTTCTTCGTTTCCATTCCCATAACCATATCCTCCATGCACACGGCTGACAGCCTCATTACCATTACCAATATGTCCATTTAAATCTCCTGCAACTATGCATCTCTCACTTTCATCTACCTTGCCTCTTTCTTCTTGAAGTTCTAAATAAAAACGTTCTTTCTCTTCCTCAGCGCAACCAGTCTGAGGTGCATATACACTAAATATATTAAGTGAAAACTCATCCAAAGCTAACCTTATCCAAATGATTCTATTACTTTTCCTATTTACTTCTGTTACCAGCCCCTTCATCTCTCGCGATAAAATGATTCTCATCCCATTTCTCCCATCTTTATTAGCCCCCCCCCCCCATATATCAGCTTATATCCATCTCCTAACTCTTTTGCCTTATTCCCAGTCCATCTAGTTTCTTGCACACACAGTATATCTACTTTACGCTTCGTCATGAGATCAGCTAAGCCTCTACCTCTGCCGGTCATAGAACCAACATTCAAAGTCCCTACTCTCAGTGGTGGTTGAACTAACTTCTTTGGCCGCACCCGTTCTTGATGCGGTAGCCCTCGCTGGTCCACAGAATTAGGGCGATGTGTCTGTGGGTCACTCACGGGTGACAACCTAGCATTGGGTACTCCTTGGATTTGGCTCATTTCATAGGGTTTTGGCATGGATTTTACAAGCGGATGCCCTCTTGACCTTAACCCTTTTTATTTATCCGGGCTTGGGACCGGCGCTAAGTTAGGCTGGCTTGCCCCCCCCAGTGGCTAGATTATTACGGACCTTCCTAATAACTCAATTAATTAACATCGTATTCGTATACCTATCAGGTAAACATTTATCCAGACTGCAATTAAGCACACCTTTCCTTTTGTTTCTTTTTTGTTTCTTTCCGGCGTTGTTATGTCACGATTTCATCAGATTGGTTGGTCTTTATGTATCTGGTTCCTTTATGCTTTTCTTTGATAACATGGATGATGATTATCTATTTATATGTTTTGTATATATCTTCATTTTCATCTATATATTTTTAAGATAAAGGGGCATGTTTATCCTGACTTTATTAGATACCTGTGTGTGTGTGTGTATTTGTGTTTGCGTGTAGGATTGTGTATATGTGTAGTCGTATTAGCACTAGTAGTGGTAGTAGTTGTAGTAGAAAGATAGATAGATAGAGAGAGAGAGAGGAGGGGGTGAAGTGTGTGTGACTGTGTGGTTGTGATGCTTATAAATGGTGTTAAAATATTTCCAGCCATAAGGTATAAAAATTCATTGGGTACTTCTTCTACAAGACGAAATGAATATTGCCAATTCCAATATCTATAATAATAATGGCAGCATTAGTGGTAACGATAGCAATGGTCTCAACAGTACTTATGATAACGATCACAGTATTAATCAATAACAACATTTGCACGATAAAGAT
>BOPN01004827.1:60000-62500 GCA_017312705.2 Penaeus japonicus
CCCATGTGCTTCACTCACAGGGTTATCATATTTCCAGGTGCTGGTTGGAAAATAACTGGTTATAGAAATCATGATCATAATCTAGAAAGAGAGATGAAACATGGGTGGAAGGTAAGATATGAAGGGTACTATGACCATCTTATATTTGGATTAGCCTGCAGTGATCCTTTTAGATGGAGGAAGTAGGTATAATATTTAACATGTAACTTTAATCTCCAGATTAAGTATATTATGTAGGGAAAGCATTGGATGAGAAATCTAATGTGCATCATTCAATAAACAGGAAGATTAAAATGTTGTTGGCCTTGATAAATCCAGTATGGATTATAACAATTATAACAAGGGTAAATGAGGTAAAGAAACTGATATTTCCTCCAGCAGATATCTGCAAGTGAGAAGCGAATAGCTGCCATAAACAATGATGGGGCAGTGGTGTTGCGTGAAAAGGGGCGATGGAGGGAGCTGTACTTCCAGCGAGATGTCGAAGACAGTAGTGTGATGACTGCAGTGGATTCAGGAAACTTAGGTGCTTAGGTGAAAGCATGATTCTTTGTTGATGCACTGAATTTGAAATCTTTAAACCCTGTATCATTAATAGAAAGAAGAGTTACAGAATCAACTTTACCTTTAATCACTGATCATTGGTATATCTGGTTGAATTTTTTATAGAAAAAATATATTAATATGTGTAAAGGAAAGAAAATCAGTCACCTTTGCAATCTACAGGTCCCTCAGTGCAACAGGTCATAGATGAAGACAGTCATCATTTAGCTGAAAGAAACTGCTTGGGACATCACTCAAAATCTCGGACAAAATTCTCTTCTGTGTGTGTTGAAGACAACTCTCTAATTGCCCTTGATGAAGGTAAAGTACGAGAAGTTTTTGTCACTCAAAACAGTAACTTAGTTTATTCCAAATATTATACAGTAGTCTGTCCTGGTATGCTCTCTCAAAGTATGTTGAGAAAGAAAAATATGAAATAACATGTTTGTGTTAGAAATGACAGTTTTTTTACACAATTATTCTGCAATTATATTATTTGTTATATCCTTACAAGCTGCCATAGTAGAGGACTTCATTTTAAGCTATTTATTATTAGTGTGTATAGAAAAAAATATAGTCAGAGTTAAATGTATCAGAAATATTGCATTGCATTTTTCCAAAGAGCTGCATTGTAAGAATTTATATTTTCTCTCCTGATTACAGATGGTAAGACCTACAGCAGTGGTGTTCCCTTACCATACGGTGGCAACAGAATTAGGGCTGTTCAACTGGGGAAGGAGCACTGCCTTGCACTAACAACAGATGGGGTAGTCCTTACTTGGGGCAGTGGAATGTAAGTATTGTAAGTTGAAGGAAATATATTTTACATATCCTAGATTGTATTGAGAATCATTTTGGTAACATAGGATGATGGTACCAAGAGCTCACTTTTGGGAGAGTTCCATTGTACTTGAAAAATGAATTGAGACTGTGCATGAAAGAGTGTAAATGCTAATTAAGTGTATATTTCTTTACTTTATCTTTGTTGTTTTTTGTTCTATTTCAGGCGGGGTCAGCTTGGCAATGGAGAGTTGTGTCAGACCGATCGCCCAGAACCAGTTGAGAGTCTACAAGGCATAACTATCTCTTCCATAGCCTGTGGAGGATGGCATTGTGTTGGTAATTTTATTTGATTTTTTTATTTATTATTATTTTTCAATTATTTTTTAATTTTATTATAATTTGTGTGTGTGTGTGTGTGTGTGTGTGTGTGTGTGTGTGTGTGTGTGTGTGTGTGTGTGTGTGTGTGTGTGTGTGTGTTTTTTCTCTCTCCCTAACATGAATAAGAGTATGGATTAAGATATCTCAGATAGAAAAATAACACAAGTAATTTCTGAAGTTGGAAAATTGCTTAAAAATACTTCATTTCCATGAGTACTAGCCTTTTTGATTATCCCTTTCCTTCCTTAGCTTCCAATGCAGTCTATTCACTTCAGGTCTTAAGGAAAGAAAATTTGAATCTGAAGAAGACTTGCTTAAAATTATGTGATGGGAGTAAGCTCTTGCTTTCATGTAGTTTAGAAGTTTCATGCTGAATTTTGATGTTTGGAATTTTTAACAAATTAATTTCAAGTTTATGTATTGTCTCTGCAATTTCCTGTCTTCATATTATGACTACCTGGATTTTGTTGCAGATTGATTGGTTATTATTGATGGAGAGCAGAGAATGATTAAATGAAGTAGTACTTTTGTCTTTAGGGTCTTTCGAACCTCATTGTGATTCTGGGATGTCTGATGTCATATGTTTACTTAATGCTTGCTTGATTCCATTATTTCTGTAGTTTCAATTTAGATAAAGCTGTAAATGTGAATTTTCTTTGTATCCATTATGTATGTAAAGAATCCTGTAAATATTCACTCCTTTTTTTTTCACCTGTATTCCTCCTTTTTCTATTTCTCTCCTCAGCCCTAAGCACAAGCGGTGATGCATATGCCTGGGGCTGGAACGAAAGCGGCC
>BOPN01004827.1:75000-100000 GCA_017312705.2 Penaeus japonicus
CCTTTATTTTCTGGTAAAAAATACTTTCTAAAGGCAAATTCCACAGAAAGGAAGGCCCAGAACCATAAATTAATATGCTAATAGTTAAAGAACACTTTGTTAAGAAACAACTACACTTCTTGTACTCTATATATTATGTTCAGTTGGACAATTCTGCTCAGTACACTCAAATGGTTTAACTATAAGTGAATTGAAGACATAAGGGTTGCCAGTGTATACATAATAAATAAACGAGGTTCAAACTCACTCCCATTACTAACAGAAAACTTAACAAATCACCCCCTGTACAGAGGATTCAAGAAGAGGGAAATGAAATATCATCTACACTGTGAAAATAGATTTGAGGAATCATTAAAACAATCATTACATGGTAATAACAGCAAGAATAGGAAAACTAGCACCCAAAACCCTTGTATACAAATAGTATAAACTGAACACATCCTGATAGCCCTAATCTCATACAAATGGTCTTGTTAAAGATACAAAATAACAATAAATAGAGAAAATCAACAGGTCGATACCCAAGCTGCTCATTCATTTACTGGAGACCACGACAAGACAACTGTATCTGATCTATGTGGAGCTCCTTAAGAAGATGACAAAATTGAACTATGTCCTAAGGTTTCTCCCTGTGAAATCATAAGAAAAAGGAATTTGAAAAAGAAAAAGCAACAGAGGTCAGTGTAGGATGGAGAAATTAAATTAAATCTAAAATGTTTGTACAACACACAAACCTAGTCATGGAAGACCGTGAGCTTACGCTAATGTCTTAAATGAAAATCAAATTCCAGCACAGAAGGAAGAAAAAGAAAGGATAGAAGCATTCACATTTCTGTCGACACCATATAGAAAGAATATAAAAGTGATAACATACAGTGGCCTTCTCCACAAATATGATGGAATGAACATTTGCAGTCTCAAAGACAGAAAGAAAATGGAATTCTGAATAGTCATCATTTACTTCTATTCTTTTGATAACAGTAATTTCCATGAAACACCTAATCATATTATATATATATATATATATATATATATATATATATATATATATATATATATATACATACACATATACATATACATATATAAACACACATAAATATACAAATACATATATGTAATCAAATTCATAAACAAGAGAACTACAAGTTATCAATATATAGGTGTGCAGAATTTTGAAAATCATTCTAGTAATCACATGATACTGTGAGCATCTGAAGTAGCAACAAATACTTCTATATCCAAGGCACATGAGTAACTATTTGCATGAGTGCATTTTGTTGCTGAAGTAAGAACAAGGGTGTATGTTGATACAAGACCCTATATCATCTTTTCAAAATACTGCAACCCTATACTACATACCAAAAATTTGTGCTCAATGTTTAATTCTTTCATATCTTCTCAAGGCTCTAGATAAGCAGAAACGAATTTCTAGATTTAGTATCACTCTAGGGAGGTTTGGAAGTGAAGCTTTTGCAGTGATGGTCTACATATCTGGATACACATATACTCATATGCATATGTATTCATGTATAGAATAGATATATCTGAAGCTTTCAGAACTCTTAATAATGGTGATAATAAAAAAATAAAACACCACCACCACCACATGACCACTCCTGAGAACCTTTAGATAACCTACATGGTAAATATAAACCAAAAAATTACTTCAGGTTAGAGGACATAAGGCACATTGTTCCTATCAATATCACAGTATACTGTACATCTGTTATATAAATCCACTTTCATTGGTTCAATATATAAATATAAAAGAATCTATGGTACATTTTCATCATATTTCCTTGATGATTAAATAGAATTATATCATTTACATCATGTGTATATTCCTGATGTAGCTATCTTAAATATCAGAGCAGATAACAATTACATTCCAAAATGTAGACTATATTTATGATCAACCACGAAGGCCTATGTCATCTTTGTTAAATACAGTATACTTTTATGGTTTTACATCAAGTTTCCCAATTTACTCAATCTGTGGGTACTGAAGTCATTTGTCTTTGTCAGCTGATGCAATTATGTAATACCAATGATCCTGCACACAGAAAAAACAAACAAACAAAAACAAAAATCTCTCTTAAATCCAAATTTGCACAATCTTATATGACTGGAAGCTTGTCTGCAAACTTCCTGATATGGACTGGGGGTGTCTGCAGGATTGAACTCCCACAGACGGACATCTTCATCTTACAGCTCTTCCATCCTTGGCCGCGTCTTGATGTAAACGAAAATGGCGAGGAGGAGGAAGAGTCCACCTAGGACTGGAAGAGCCACTGTGAAGGCCCTATCTTTGTTCTCCATGAACTCCTTCTTCCTCTCGCGCTTCTCCTTTGCGGACTCCTTTGGCTTTCCCTTGAGCTGACGCATTGTGTCTCAGTGGCTGTTCTGTAAGGAGGATTAACTCATACATTAAACTTGCAAGTGCAGTCTACATATCGACTGTTTAACTTGATATAAAGTCTAGTTGTATATCTAATCATGCAAAACCTATATATTTGAATAACAGGACTAAGATCATTTCAGCCTTTGTTCTGTGGGGAGCATACAGTGTATCCCTAATGAAACAGATTAATATTTCCTTTCATTTTTCCCTCTTAAACTCCCTCAGCTCTGTAAGTTATGGAACAAGCTTAGAAGTAACATGGAAAAGTTGTAACAAGCTATTTACAAAGTGGCTACCAAAGGTATTCTTACCCGCTAATGCATGAATGTAGAAGAAAGGTATGAAAGAGTCTGAATATCTAAACAATGCAAGAAATGTATTTGATGTGTTTCAACAGAGGTCTTCCTTAGAAATACATGTATTTCCAAAGAAAACTCCCATTTAAATGCACCATATACATCTTTTGCATTTAGATATTCAGTTTCAATCATATCTTTCTTCTACATTTGTTGCAATCAACTCTGTTCATAATGCATGAATGTCTTGTCATTGTCTTTAATTTAAGCAGAGGCTCTTTCGCTTTTCAGAAACTTTTATTTCAGCATGGCCATTATAATCTTTTGGCCCAAAAGTAAATTACTGTATTTTAACATTTAATTTTGATACAATGGGTGATTTGTATCATTTTCTAATTCCAGGGCACAGAGTTTTAAGAGTTGTTTTTTTCATCCTGTGTGTCAATAAAACTTTCCTGTGCTTTAGGACATACTGCTCTGGTTTCCCAAGACAGAAACTACATTCCTGAAAGGTGCAGTGAAGGGATTGAAATGAACGAAAAGTTTTGCTTCAGACAACCAATGCTAACTTCAAATCATTCTACCCAGTTAATATCTTATTGGTACTTTTTGAAGAATACTGTTGCTTTACTAAATACCACATAAGTGGCTGTCATCTATAGATGAACTGAACATCCTGAAATCGTTTTTTCCAACAGATGGCTCTTTTCTAAATAAGTGTACATCAGGTAAAACATCACAGTTGATGCCATCCCTTACTATTGGGACCCAGATAGTGGAGTATAGGGAAGGAATTGCCGATTATATCCACTATCTATGAGCATTAGAGGATGAGAGGAATCCATCAGTACCATAATCTTGGTATTTAGTAACACAGCGGTATTATGAAAATTTACCAATCATATTTTGCAGCTCCATTGTTACTCTGGGAGCAAAAGCATTATGGCACACATACAACTTGTGTGAAACATCTGGCATCCAACTTGATCCTCATTCACATCAAATTAATTGTATGATAATCTTAGGTAGATAATGAATTCCATTTATCTTTACATCCTTACATTTTTTATTTATTTTTATTAAGTGCCTGTTACTGACATCTGCTCATGTATTTTAAGTGAAAAATCGGTACCTTCCCATCAAGTTCATGTAATATATCCTATTTTGACGTAATACATGCCCTAGGGCCGGTGTAACATACATGGCTTCAAGTTTTCGGTATATCAACGCCAACCATTTTTGCAAAAGATATACATAATAATTAACTGAAGGGTACTCCAGATTGTCCATATTTTCCAATAATATTCCATAAATGTATGATTAGACCATGTAAATATGTATCGGTCATTGCTCCGTCAAAATCTGGTAATACTATACTTCCCAACTTCTTAAAGATTTATAGTTACACTTCCAAAATAAAAATACACATATAAACTAATTGGGTAAATTTTCCGAATAACGCCGCGTCGCTAAATACCACAAAAGTGGTATCGATGGATTCCTCTCAACCTCTACTATTCATATATAGTGAAATTAATGAGCGCTTGCACCCCTGAAGCCCACAATCTGGGTCCCGATAGTAGGGGAGGGCATGAAGTAGATCAGGGAAATTGCGGGGTAAAATATGAATTCCGGCCATATTTCGTATGCAAAATCTTAACCAATTACCTACCTAACTTTGCTTAGGTTTGAAGTTTGCCCTAGCCAAGGGGGGGCTTTGCCCCCCCCCTGGACCCCCCCCTTTTTAAGGCACTTCGTGCTACTTCGGTATCACGAAAACCTTAACCCTTAACTACCTACCTCACTTTCCCTAGTTTTGAAGTCAGCCTTTGCGAAGAGGGAGCTATGCCCCCCTGTGGATCTCCCCTATTCAGGGCACTTCGTGATACTTATGATGCGTAATTAGTCCTGTAGATGAAAATGCCGCGACACGGATAACCCTCACACTGCGCCATGATGACAGCAACTGAGTCTTCGTCTCATATATTCCTCAGGATAGGAAACTAGGACCGATGATGACGCGACCACTCAATAGAGGGCACTCTACAATTATACTGCCAAACAATGGGGAATATTGCGCCATCTGTTGAGAGAACATAACAGCACATGCAGGTAATTCCTTGGGGGTTTCCAGTCCACAGCTTGCTACTATCCGTAAATACGTAAACACAGCCATGTTTGAATTTCAGGGCGAGGATGGTGGATTCGGGATATCTTGCCCAAGGTATGTTGCACGAAGTGCCCTAAAAAGGGGGGGTCCAGGGGGGGGCGAAGCCCCCCTTTGGCTAGGGATTAATTCAAAACTAGGCAAAGTTAGGTAGGTCATTGGGTTAAGATTTTGCAAGCGAAATATGCCCCGAAGTAGGACGAGGTAGCACGAAGTGCCTTAAGAAAAGAGACCCAGATTGTGGGGTCCAGGGGTGCAAGCGCTCATTAATTTCACTATATATGAATAGTAGAGGTTGAGAGGAATCCATCAATACCACTTTTGTGGTATTTAGCGACGCGGCGTTATTCGGAAAATTTACCACTAATTGCAACGCCTATACGCAACATTACCTAAAAATACAGGCGAAGATGATGCTCTCACAGTTGGAGACTGACGTTGAGTGCGAGAGATAAGAGGACGGAAGGTGGCGTGGATATCCCTCGGAGTCACCAGCTGATATGTAGTGTTTACAAACGTCATCCGCTGCTTTCGACGTGGTGCCGGGGTCAAATCAGAGCCTTATGTCTAAAACTTTTTTATTCGCAATATTTTACCTTTTATTTTTATCTTACAATTAAGATTTTTTTAAATTTTAGTAATATTTATCTAAACAAGTGAATGAGGTATATATTAAGTTATTTAAGATTTTTCATTGATTTAGTATAGCTCTAACTTTGTTAATTATCTTTTCGTGCGAAATGTCAAACTGATTATTAGATCATGGGTTTGACATTAGATTCGACATTTATATCCTTCTTTATTATCGCATGGAATTTAGGACTGATATCCTCATGAATATATTTCATCGATAAACTAAGTAACGAGTCACTTTTCTAAGAATAAAATAACCACATATCCCCTAAAATGAGTAGCCAATCATATTAAAACTTTAAAAGCTATAGATAAAACTCTTAATTCCCATTGGTCAATTTTCCGAGGAGACTCATCCTACCAAAAAGACCCCCCGTCAGTGAGTATCCGCGCCAACTTCAGCCAATCAGATCTCATTCTTTTGCATATGGTAATAAACACATCTATATGATTGGTGGAGATCCTATAGAGCGTCGACCAACAGAAAGGGATCTAGTAAACACATCCGCTATTTATGGTAAAAGGTTGAAGCTCGGCCGAGGGAGAGGGAAAGGCACTTACGGTGATTATATAGGGTGAATTTCCAGCTTCGAGGCGCTAAATCCTACGAGTAAGTGAAGGAGGTTGGTCTTAGGGTTCGGTTACGGTTTCCTGAAGGATAATTAAGGAGGTAAAAGCTAGGGAAATAAGGGCTTAAATGCGGTGACGAGGGATGAGGTGGGCGTGTGTAGGTGGGCGAGATGATGAGATAATTTAATTTAAATTGCAATTAAATGTGTAATTACCGGTGGTGGTTGGCTGTTCGCTTAAAAGGAAAATATGATTTTCTTTAAAATATTTCAAGAAGGTTGATAAAAGTTCTTGTAAGATAAAAAAAAGTTATCCTATTGAAATTCGCAACTAGCCACCTGTATCTATTTATATATTTTTATATTTTCAAATTTAATTCTAGGAGTTTTATCTCAGTTTTACCAAAACAATTATACACATGTCAGTGATAAAGGGAGAATATCAATGATTTCTAGTCTTTAGAAACAAGTGAAAATTGGTATTTGTTTTCCAGGTGCTGTTGGTAGCCAATGGTATGGGAAGGCTTCACTCACTGTTTTTATAAATGAGTCATATTAACATTTTATTTGTATTTCCTATCAATCTATAAGTGAGTATAAGGTGCAAGATTAATAAGTTTGTACCAGAAATTTGCGAGATACCAATTTACAAGTGATAGTATAACGGATATGATTAGTCTTATTCTAAAAGTTATGTTATTTTATCATATTAACATTTTGTAACATTGGGCAACAAATGTTCTGAAACTTTTTTACTGGTGAGAGTAATACATGCCAATACATTATAGATAAATCATTATTAATATTAAATTCATAAATGTTTTGAAGACACCTGTGCATTTGCCACTAGCTTTGTCAGCTCTCAGTGCTCTAAAGTTGGCCAACAAACCTCCGTCATATGCATCCAGGCAAAATAGAGCTTGCAGACTTCTGTGACAATTGATAATCAAATAAAAAAATATAGTCCAATGGTGGAGGCTCGCTTACATGGCAATCACATAACACTAAACCGCTAATGTGTTGGCCAACAGATTTTAGGCCTTCCATCACAGATAACATCACAGAAAGTTTCAAGTGGACTTGTATCAGATATAGCCAATGTGACCATAAGCAAATCCCATTTTGAAAGTCAGTGGCGTATAAACAAATACGATATATTTATATATTAACTAAAAGCATCAAAGAACTGTTTGAGAATTTCTGTAGACTTTTTGCTGGCCTGTCTTCATGGGATGGTTTGTATTATAGCTGTGGCTCACCACAGAAATCACTTGCACAAGGACAATTATGGTAATGTGGCAGGTCTAGTGTATACGAAGTTACAAAGTTGAAGAGTTCTGGTTATTTGAAATGGGGATTTTGTATTTTGCTTTAGTTTGGAGGACATCATATATGCTGACATTGTTTGATTATAATTTTACGTGTATAAGTTAAATATAAATGTGCAATGACTAGATTAAAAAGAATTATAAATATTAGAAGATAGTTCACAATACAGAAGAGGGAAAAATTGAAAGGGAGAGAAAAGAGGAAGTGATGAGGAGAAAGAGATAAGAGAGAATACTTTACTCTCATTGATGATGTGGTTGGATTACAAAATACAATTCATGAATCTATAATTCATAAATGACAACATCAGCAGTTTTTACATCAATTTTTGCAGTCATACATTTTTAGATATAAAGTTCAATATGATTTTTAATTGAATACTATTGGTACCTCAGAACATTTGTTTGAATGTCCCTGAATGTTATATATTTTTTCTCAGTATGAATAGTGGTAAGTCTTCCCATATCTGTATAATTTTATATGGATCCAATCTGATCTATTATCATTACCAGATTTTTTTTCTTTAATTCAGTGTTAATATTAATGCAACAGCACACAAATAGCGAACTTGGACTATTAGAGCATGTTAAGATTTCTCCCATAGCTACAGATTTCTGTGTCATATTGCAGGCAATGTAGATAATTTAAAGAACTCTGCATATTCCTTATAGTTGGTAATCACAATAGTCCACTGCATTATATGTCAAGGAGTAATTTAGCATCAAATGTGAAATAAGAAATAAGATTGAAGATTTTGCTACTGATGGCAGCAGTGCTTTTTATACATAAATTGGGTTGTATTTATTTTCTTTCTTATGCTTTTTTTTTGTAAAATATCAGTACTAAGTTCATTTGAAGCTTGGAATTAATTAAAAATAATGATAATGATATTGTATTCAGTGAGTTTTTAGTCTTTCAAATTGCTGATTGATTCACTGAAGGGAAATTATGAAACGCTTTAAGGAAATCCTTTCAGTCCACACCCAAGAGGTTGAAAGTCAAGGATATGTACAAAGGCTGCATGCATTTGTAATCTACAGTTCAATAATATATAATAAAAGCATGAATCACTTAAGCTTTTATTGTTATGCAAAGGAGAAGAGCCATGGCTTTTTTGTACAAGTAAATGGACAAATTCTTCATTACCGAAACATCGCCTAATAAAGCCATTTGTTTCATGTTCATATTCAATGCATCATTAATGGTTGTCCTCTCAATATAATGCTGAAATAAACACCTTTATCTTTTGCATTTATAAGGTTTGCAGATTGCATCATATAAATATTCCTGCAATTTCTAAAACAGTGATTCTAATATGCTGGCGTGAAAGTTGCAGTCTAGTACAGGAAATACAATAAGATAATCTGGGGCATGTAAGGTGGTTGAAAATTGTGTGCGTTTATGTGGTATAACTAATTGCAGGAACAGGTATAGTTGGAGATGATGGGGGAATAGAATATATATATATATATATATATATATATATATGTATGTATATGTATATGTATATGTATATGTATATGTATATGTATATGTATATGTATATGTATATGTATATGTATATATATATGTATATATATATGTATATGTATATATATATATATATATATATATATATATATATATATATATATTTGTAAATTTTGTTGGTCAAAGTCATTCACTTAGTCCAGCCACCATCCTTGTGGAAGAACCAGTAAAGAAAAAGGGAGTTTTTAAAGTAAAGAATGGAGAAGCACCATTTAGGGTTTAGCATATGAGAATGGAGAAAGGATTCTAGTTCCTTCAAGAAGTAGACTGAAACTTCAAAGAAAAAGAAATGTTCTGATAGGAACCAAAGAAGACAGCATATTTTATAGAAGTAGAAAGTTTGTTTTAGGCTGAATATAAGAAGAGGAGAGATTATTGCATGAGGAATAGCCAAAAGAGTGGGTAGTAGTCTGGCATGGAGGGAGGAAGTGCATGGCATGACATGCAATTACTTCATGGCATGATGTAAGGATGGGGAATTCAGGACAACGTGGGTAAAATGCAGTAAAGTTGCTCTCCTCAAGTAGGCTTCCGGG
The DNA here is from genome assembly GCA_017312705.2 of Penaeus japonicus. Lineage (NCBI taxonomy): Eukaryota > Metazoa > Arthropoda > Malacostraca > Decapoda > Penaeidae > Penaeus > Penaeus japonicus. The sequence continues at coordinate 84,465 of BOPN01004827.1, forward strand.
ATTGAAAACTCATTATATATTAATGATTATGGGTGAAAATCAGTTTTGAATTAAAGTTAGGTTATGTTAGGACATTACTTATTTTGGTGTAGCTGTCTTGAGTCACTTTATGTAAGGATAAAAGGCATGATGGTAAGCAATTGTGTGATTTTAGAATCGACTGGAAATATTTAAGTGTGAAATGGACGTTGTGTGGGGCTTTTCCTTTTTTTTTTTTTTATGGATTTTACATATAACCAAAGGACTGCCTGTTTTATGTGAGTGAGGTATGAGCATGGGTAGACCAAATGAACTCTAGCATTTGATGTGATATAATAGCCACAAAACTGGCCTTTTACTAATAAAGGTTTAATGTACGTGAACAAACTCCTTTGTACCATACCCAACAATCTGCCTCGATTCCCTGACCTAAGCTGCACTCTTCGAGGTGTAAAGAGAAAAGGAAGAAAGAACAGAGCTTTCATCCTAGCAGAACCTGTTTTGCATATTTTTTTTCTCTCCTTTTTACTTTTTTTTAAAATTAGTAATGTAATGTCTATTTGGGTGAAAGGTCAACGACCCTTATGATATCCTAATCATTGGTGATGCTTCCTCTGTTCCAGGATTGTTTGTAGATTATCTTGGGAACAATGCCCGGGTAAGTCTGCTTTAGTGAGACTTGATGTTGTATACTAATAGAAGCAACTTGCTACCAGCCGTGGGTGTACCTGTCACATGACTCTTGTGTTTTTGGTCTCCTTGTATTTATTTACTTGTTTTATTTATTTATTTTTTTATCATGCAACAATTACTTGCTTGTGAACTCTCACTTGATCTGCTTGCTGGTTTGAATGTTGACTGTGCAATTAAGCAGTATTTTTCACGGTAGTTAATACCGGCATTTTACAGTGCATAGTGGTAGGGTCCAGTCAAAGAGTTGCAAGCCAATGGTAAAGTTGTTTGCTAGCCTATTTGGTTTTACCAGTATCATTGATATGTATGTGTGCCTGTGTGTGTGTGTGTGTCTGTATATGTATACATATACATATACATATACATATACATATACATATACATATATATATATATATATATATATATATATATATATATATATATATATATATATATATATATATATATATATATATATATATATATATATATATGCATATATATATATATATATATAATGTTTATTTATATAGATACTGGTATGTCTATGCCAGTTACATATGTTCAGATTTGACACAAACTCATGACCTCAGTATTGTCTTCTTACAAAACAACGATCAGCCCATATGAGTTAACCATTGCAGAAATGGTACTTGTCATAGGATTGAGGCAAAAAATGAGGTTCCTGATGGTTATTTTGTCATGTCGTAACTCCCGTTGGCTAAACTCATTTTGATTGGACACTACAATGTTAGCTGCATCGTTTGAACACCATAGAGAGATTTGTAGACCTGTGTTATCTTGAACTAAATGATATGAATATGGAATTAGTATTTGGAAATGTGTATATATATTTATATAAATATAGATGTGTAGAGTTGCACATACTCCATTTCACGTGAGAGTCCACAGAGTTTTATTTAGTGCTTCAGTTTTGTTCTAGCAAGATTATATTAATGTATAATTTAATGTAAAAATCTTACCTGTTAAACCCAACTCTAAACAATTCATGAATGAGTAACTATAATAACGATTAAGATAAGGATGATGATTTGTAATTACTTTTTAAAAGATACTAATGCTGAATGATTAAATCCAAATCTTATAATTTCTAAATTTCTCTCTCTCTCCATAAACTCAAAGTTGCACCACAATGAAGATTAACGATTAATTAAAAATCAACCACTCTTGATATAATACTGACAAGATGTGACCACTACATAGTTATGGTCACAGTTCTGTCCCATGACATTTAATGTTTCCCAATTAATGACAGACATTTTTGAGGCAAAATTCTAACACGACCAAGAAATGACTATTTCCTTCAATTCTTTTCTGTAAATGTCAGTTGACGAATAGTCTGTAAGGTTTGATGGATAGATTAGCGTTCTATTACTTATTTTGCCTGACTGAAATAACATCAGATAGGGAATATTCCATTAGTGGGTCTCATAGTAATGAATTGTTTGCCTTCTGTGGAATGTGGTTTTATATGTACAGTTTGTATAGGTATTATTTATGTGTATCTAGTTTATGTGTATTTTTTTGCTGTTATATGTAATTGTTTGATGTATATATATATATATATATATATATTTTTTTTTTTAATGATCACTGTATATATCAATGTTTGTGAATGACTTATGTTTGTGTGAGAATTTTTTAAAACAAAAGAAATGAATGGGCAGTAAGTTTTGAAGTTGCATCTCCAATTTTAATTGATGTGTTCTTATTGATGAAAATGTGTGGCAGTTGAGTGCTAGCAATAGTGTTAATTTTGTTGGCTTATATAGAATTTTCTCCTTGCAAGTTACTCTGAACTGTATATAAATTCTGACTGATTGTAACAGAAAACCTAAGCTGCTGAAGAATAATAATTTTTTTTTGGTATTAACTTTTATATGAAAGAAAGAACGAGTGAGTGAGTGAATTGATTAAGTAATTAGTTAATATATACATGTGTGTATTTGTTCATGTGTGCCATACATACTGTATGTTCATATATATCCATATGTATCCTTCTATATATATAGACTGATAAATACATGAAGATACATTTATATTATATACATTATATATAAAATAGGTAGATGAGTATACTTTCATAATATATATGTGTATTTTATATATGTATACTAAACAAACTGTAGAGACCTTGCCAGGATATGAATTGCATGCTTTTTTTTTTTTCCTAGAAATCCACAAAAATAGGTTATGATTATTAGCATAGCAACTGTTCTGATGATCATAGACTTCACAATGATTGCCAAATCTGATGTGCACCTGTTCAATAAATCAGGACATTTGGTTGTCATCTTGCCGCATTCCCTCTGCTCATCTTTAGTCATATCAGGAATTTGATAAATGAATATGTGGTGACAGCTAATGTACATTTTTTTTTCCTGTTGCTTGCTTACCTTGAGAGAAGAAGCTGGCAGGAGTAGTGAATTTTGTCAACTAAGAGAGGAGTCTTGAAAAAATGTTCTTGTAAGATATGATGTCAGGATATGGACTTCTTATCATGTAAGATAAGCTGGGTTGCCACTGTGATAGGAAGTAGGATTGTTTACATCTTCCTATAAAGTTTCAATTATTTACATATGTATGGATTTTTTGCTTGTGCTCCCTCTTTTGTACATCTGGTTAAATCAGATTGGAAAAAACTAAAATAAAAGGTTTCATTTTGATGGATTGAAAAGTAAAAACAAACTGCTGTACTTGTCAACTTGTGCACCTGCCATGATAAAGTAAATTGAGATAAGAAGGTTTCACCATTGTAACTGTATTTGTTCCTTGATATTCAAAGACAACTTAAAATCTTCAACATTTTTCAAGTTTAGTCAGAGTCACTGGATGATGTTTTGAAGTTATTGACTGACCTATGTGACAGAGAAGAGCATGTTCCGAAAAACAGAAAAATCTCTTGGGAAATGCTGCCCTCCATTCCAAGAAGATAAGAGCAGAGGAAGGAACAAGATGGACCTCTCACTAGAGAGTAGCGACCTCTACAACCGACGTAAGAACTCCATCCCTCACTCGGACGACTTTGAAGCCTTTCTAGCAGGGGCTAATCTGGGCCAGGGTCATCTTGGAACTCCAGCTAAACCCCCAACCCAAAGTGTTGGCCGCAGAGACACTCCCAGACCGCAGAATATAACTCACCCAAGTCCTGAGTATGCTGATCCCTATGGCTGCCTGCCTGATGCTGCCCAAATACAAACTAGGGAAGGAGTATGGTCACCGAAGGAGACCCAGACAGGGATTAATCCACTGCCCAAACCGCCACGGAACTTGGGAGGGACCGAACAGGGGGCTCCCACTGAAAATCGAATCTCTCAAATGAATGAGGAGGATTTGACAAATGAATTTGTAAGACAATACTTGAACAATGTCGATATTAATGCAGCCATGAAAGAGGCGCCACCGGACTTCCCACCACCAGAGAGGTCAGTTAAGCATTTTCTGGGATGTTTTGTCACAGTCACTTGCATCCAGGAGAACTTTCAAGGAAGTCAGTGGCAGATCTTGAATAGGAGGGAAATGACCTGGAGTATAAATGTTATGTACTTTTACTGATTAGTCTTCTCCTGTATCCTTGCCTTTTTAATCCATTCATGACAGGGGGCATTCCAGTCCTGAATGTCACAATGCCGGGGCTTTCGAGCGCTTAGGCCTAAATCAATTAAATGGCTGGCACAATATTGTGCCGCCCGGCCACTGGGCTTTTGAATGAGCGGTACAGTAGTGTAACACCCGTCCAGAGAGGGTTAATGTTATATCTACAATATATAATGTCAAAAAGTGCAATTGATAATGTATAGTATATTTTCAAAGTCATGTACTTTGTATAAGGATGTTTTGAAAATGTATATAATAAGGATGATTTAAACGTTGGTTTTGTTCTTTTTATAAATTTGTAAGATGGATGTGAAGGTTGTGTCACGATATAAAGATAGAATATATATATCATTGTCTGGATGCTCATGTTTCATTTATTTTGAATGGTTAATGGCACCAAACAAATATATTGAAATATCTGCAAGTACAGATGAATGTGCGCAGAATTGTAGGCTCAACCATATATACCTTTGGAATACACGGCACCACCTGCATGGCTACCTGCTTCACCTTACTTATATACACTCATACACACACATACACACACGGACTCCCTGCTGTAGGTTTTGAAGGTGCAATGTTATGCCTGTGGAGTTTGAGCTGCATGAGAGCTGTTGAGCAAAATTTGCAACTTTGCATTTTGTGTTTTTGAGTTGAATACATGTGTTTTATTATTATTTGCATATTTTTTGGAATTATGTGTCTGCTTATGGCTGATAGTGATGATGAAAATAAAGTGTTCTGTACGGGAAAATAGAGTGGAAATGCAAGATCTAAAGTGCGTAAGGTTTTCTGCGATGTGGCTTGAGGTTGACACTCTTAGAAAGAAAAAGATAACGAGGGTTTGCAGGAGTGGGCATGTGATATCACTCTTGCTTCATTCCCTTTGAGTTGATGATAAGTTATGATGACAGTATTGATTCCCCTTCCCCCTGTGATGACAAACTTAACCTATTTGTTAAGTAGGAATCCTAGATCTAGGATAGACTTTTCCTTTGTAAATATTTTGATATTTGTCTTGTTTTTACCTAGAATCTTGCAGCAACAGGAAAATGTACTATGTATAATGGCTTGTGGAAATAGAGGATTTTTTTTGGTAAATGGTATTATTGTTATTCTTAAATGTATATGTATATATATATCTTCCACCAGCAGTTATGCAAAGATGTTTTTCCTGATTGCAATTTTGAGTTTAGGCTAGCTAATAACTTTCAGGAATGCAATTCTTACATTGCTAAAGATTAAAAAAGAAATGCTTTAAAGCCACTAATTCTTAATATTGGTTCTTAGGGGGTTGGTTACTTATTAATTAACTAATTTAACTTCATTAGGTCATAGACATTGTCAAGTATTCTGTTCTTGTTACATTCCACAGTAGAAAGACTACTGTTTTTCAACTTACCTTATGTTTGCCTGACCTGACATAGATTTCTGATGAAAATTAGTAGTGATAGAATTATCATTTCCAATTATTTTTCATCACTGGAAGTCACTCTTATTGCATTTCATTTCAAGTTGAGTTTTCAAGAACCTGCACAAAAGCTAATTGAGTGAGATTTTGAACGATAGTGTCTCTCTGCCTCACCATAAGACTACTGTAATCCAAACCTCAATCCTTCCAGCTTACACATCATGTCTCTGGGGGCCATGACCTGCACTCGTTGCGGGGACAGCTTCGAGCCCCAGGAGAAGATCGTCAATTCCAATGGTCAGCTGTGGCACACTCAGTGCTTTGTGTGAGTATCCTCATTCCTGATAAATGTTGGTGAAACTTCTGGTTTTGTGGAATTCTTGATTTTCCTTTTTTAACCACTCTTAGATTTATAAGAGGTTACAATGCAGTATTCACAGAGGAACATATTTTTGACACAGCCATAGAAAAATAGATGGGAATGGTAAAGAAAGAACAAAATTGTTGGTTGGAGTCAAGGTTGAAGGGTATCAAGAGTAACCAAGAAAGGTTTATGGTTGCAATCCTAAATTTTATATTCACTCACTGCTTTCAACAGACACATTAACCCATTGGTCACGGATTTAATAAAATATGTATGCAGTAGGATGGCAGGTTAATATTGGCACGGTGCCATCCGCATCTACGACTGACTCTGCCTTGGCATCAAATCATGCCATCTGCTGCTAATGGGTGAACTTGGTCCTCAGGCACTGAACATGGTTGGTTAGTAAGAGGCAGAGGTAGCCAGATAGTGCTTTGATACCCATGCATTCATTCAGGCTACTCATTTTCTACCAACTGACTTGAACATGCCCATAAAGCTGTAAAGGCTTTTAAATTGGAACATGGACTGGTTTATGATGAGACTCATACACAAGGGATGATATACATTCCATCTTGGCTGATATTTAGGCTATAATAATTTTTCTCATTTTTTGTTTGCTAAACTAAAAATGTTAGTTATGTATATTTTTCATTCTGAATGTAGTTGCATTTAGGAAACTCATTTCTCGCTCTCGGAATATACTTGATTGTGATGAAGGTTTGAAAAGATTGTATTAGTGGTATATGGGATTTGTGTAGCAGATTTTTAATCGAGTTTTCATTTCCTTCAAGGCACAACCCCTGAAAGCTAAAATGCTGAATAACATTGACATTTTCTATACATAAATGGATAGAAAAGAGGCATATGTTTGGAATTCCTTTACAAAAATGCTTCTTAGTATGCAGTTAGTGTTGATCTTCCCTGTTAAAATCTTATTATTATTATTTTTTTTTTAGAAAGAAAGGGACAGACAATTTATTGATTGATTTGTATTTTCCAGGTGTGCCCAGTGTTTCCGACCATTCCCTGATGACATCTTTTATGAGTTTGAAGGCCGCAAGTACTGTGAACATGACTTCCAAGTCCTCTTTGCACCTTGTTGTGGCAAATGCAGTAAGTCCTCAAACATTTCTTTCAATAGGGCTTTGTAATGATGGTGACTTTGGGTGATGTTAGAGGTGTTCATTGTCTCAATGATTTGAATTGAGAATTACCTGAATAATCTATAACCAGAAACCTAGCATTGTCACAATAAAAGAAAAATGAAATTGTGGAAAGATATCTGTAGATCAGATAAAAAGTAAAGATATGAAAGACCTTTATAGAAATGCCATATATGCAGAGCTTGTTACCTACTACTTCTTTTTTTTTATCATGTTCTGTATTAATGCTTTTTCTTTTTCTTTTCCTGCTCTTCCACCATCTCTTTCTCTATCTCTTCTTCATATTCCTTCTTCTCTTAAACCTCTTATATTTTCTCTACCTCTTCCATCTCTTCTTCCTACTCATCCTCTTCCATCTCCACCTCCACCTCCACTTTCACCTTCTTTCTCTTCCTCCTCCTTCTCTTCCTCCTCCTCCTCCTCCTCCTTTACCTCCATATCCTCCTCTTCCTGTACCCCCCCCCCCCCACCTTCCTCCCCCCCCAGACGAGTTCATCATCGGCCGGGTGATCAAGGCCATGAATTCCAACTGGCACCCTCAGTGCTTCACCTGCGAACTCTGCATGAAGGAGCTGGCTGACCTGGGCTTCATTCGCAACGCGGGCCGAGCACTCTGCCACGAGTGCAATGCGCGGGTCAAGGCAGAATCCCTCGGAAAGTACATGTGCCATAAGTGCCAGTGAGTATTGGTTAATTTCTTCAGTTTCCTCTTTTCTCATTCTCTTGCTCTCTTGTAGGATGGGTGCTTTTATGTTATGTTTTGGATGTAAGCTTAAAGATACGTGAAGGTTCAGAGTATGGATCATTTGCTAAGGGGAAATTTTTGGTTAATTTTATCTCTCTCTCTCTCTCTCTTGCCTTTTTAAGAATTTTGTATGTGTGTATGTGTATGTATATATGTATGTATGTATTTATTTATGTATGTGTGTATGTGTGAATTTATGGGGAAAATGGTCATTAGCTTTCATAGCACTAGTCTTTTCCATGATAATGTTAATATCTATGGGAATATTAAAAAGAATGTGTTTAGGTAGGTAATAAAGAGGAATTTTCGTATCACACCAACATGAGACTGAGGGTCAAGAGTAATTCCTTCTGATCATTTTATAGACACATAAATAGTTTGTATCAGTTCATTTGTCCAACCTTCTCATCTTTATTATCTCTGTCTGAAAGTAGAGATGCTGTAAATGACCTTGTTCTTCCTTCCATTCCAGCTCGACCATCGATGGGGAGCCCCTTCGCTGGCGTGGCGACACTTTCCATCCCTACCACTTCAACTGTGCGGCCTGTGGCAATGAGCTGACTGCCAACGCCAGGGAAGTAAAGAGCAGACCTGGCTACACTGCCAACGAAATGGTAAGAAGAGTAGATTGAAATATCTTTTGGGAAGTATGGTTTTGAGTTGGGGAAGTCATCAAGAAATCATTTAAAAGAAGAAAAAAAAGGAACATGTACACACACTTGTATATCTTTCTCATTGTCTTCAAGCCTGTAAAGCAATCCGATATTCCAGAACGAACTGTACTGCTTACGATGCCACGACAAGATGGGTATTCCTATATGTGGTGCTTGTAGGCGGCCCATTGAGGAGCGTGTGGTGACAGCCCTAGGCAAGCATTGGCACGTGGAGCACTTTGTGTGCGCCAAGTGTGAGAAACCCTTCATGGGCAACCGTCACTACGAGCGCAAAGGATTAGCCTACTGTGAGACCCATTATCACGAGCTCTTTGGCAACCTGTGCTTTGTTTGCAACTCAGTTATTTATGGGGATGGTAAGTTTTGTTTGTTGTTAGTATTGTTATTATTGTTATTTTTATCATTATTTTATTTGTTTTCATTATAATTGTTTATGTTATTGTATGTATGTGTTATTAAGGACCTGAATTATTTATTTTATTTCTAGTAGTCTTATAACACCTCTCTTTATTTTTCAGTGGTAATGGCCCTCAACAAAGCATGGTGCATCCACCACTTTGCCTGTGCTCTCTGTGACACAAAAATGACTCAGAAAACCAAATTCTTTGAATTTGACCAGAGACCTGTAAGTATTATTTTTGAAGGAGGCTGATGGGCAGGATATAGAGGGAGAGCTAGTGAGGATAAGAGAGCAAAAAAGATAGATAGATAGAGAGAGAGAGAGAGAGAGAGAGAGAGAGAGAGAGAGAGAGAGAGAGAGAGAGAGAGAGAGAGAGAGAGAGAGAGAGAGAGAGAGAGAGAGAGAGAGAGAGAGAGAAAGAGAGAGAGAGAGAGAGAGAGAGAGAGAGAGAGAGAGAGAGAGAGAGAGAGAGAGAGAGAGAGAGAGAGAGAGAGAGAGAGAGCAAAAGAGAGAGAGAGAGAGAGAGAGAGAGAGAGAGAGAGAGAGAGAGAGAGAGAGAGAGAGAGAGAGAGAGAGAGAGAGAGAGAGAGAGAGAGAGAGAGAGAGAGAGAGAGAGAGAGAGAGAGAGAGAGAGAGAGAGAGAGAGAGAGAGAGAGAGAGAGAGAGAGAGAGAGAGAGAGAGAGAGCAAAAGAGAGAGAGAGAGAGAGAGAGAGAGAGAGAGAGAGAGAGAGAGAGAGAGAGAGAGAGAGAGCAAAAGAGAGAGAGAGCAAGAGAGAGAGAGAGAGAGAGAGAGAGAGAGAGAGAGAGAGAGAGAGAGAGAGAGAGAGAGAGAGAGAGAGAGAGAGAGAGAGAGAGCAAAGAGAGAGAGAGAGAGAGAGAGAGAGAGAGAGAGAGAGAGAGAGAGAGAGAGAGAGAGAGAGAGAGAGAGAGAGAGAGAGAGAGAGAGAGAGAGAGAGAGAGAGAGAGAGAGAGAGAGAGAGAGAGCAAAAGAGAGAGAGAGAGCAAAAGAGAGAGAGAGAGAGAGAGAGAGAGAGAGAGAGAGAGAGAGAGAGAGAGAGAGAGAGAGAGAGAGAGAGAGAGAGAGAGAGAGAGAGAGAGAGAGAGAGAGAGAGAGAGAGAGAGGAAGAGGAAGAGGAAGAGAGAGAGAGAGTGACTGACTGACTGAGAGAGAATAAGAGAGGGGGGGGGGGCAGAGAGAGAGTCTAGCCTTTCTAGATACAGATGTTTCTCTTTTACTGTGTTCACATAAAACATTTATATTGGGAATATCATTGATGGACACAAGATCTAACCTTGCCTTTAATAATGACTTGCCTCCCTCCATTCCTTTTTCAGATTTGCAAGAAGTGCTACGAGCGGTTCCCACAGGAGCTCAAGAAGCGTCTGAAGAAGCAGCACGAGGTCCAGGCACGTGGAGGCAAGCCCGCTGTTTAGGCCTCTCCAGGCAGGAATCACCCTCCGAGACACGACAAGACCCGAAATCACGTTGACAAGAGGCCTGAATGCAAATGAAATGAGGGCTTCTTCTCCCTTGATATTATGCCTTTTTCAAAATCTAGTTTGATTCTAATCCTTGATTTCTCTTCCAATAACCAGGAATTGTAAGAATTTAAAATAACATTGAAATAATGTTAATTTTAGTATTGATTATAGTGATGATAATTTCCTTTAACACTTGAATGAATACTAATTCCTGTGTAGACAAACAGATTTTTATATGTGTTCTTGATAGCATTTATACCATTTTACAAATTAATATGAATGATAGCCAACATCCATCTGATTATCACTAAGAGGAATCTTCATCTATGATACCATTAAAATAGAACCATGATCTTTTGAGTAACATACACAGTTACAGTCTTTTAACAGTAGATTTGATAGTTTCCAAAATAAACAAAAGAATATGCAAGATAGCCACAATCCACTTAAATGAACTAAGAAGTAAGCCGTCTGACCGATTCCAATGTGTTCATATCCGGTAAATGTTCAGGGGAACAGAAATCCTGCCCCCCCCCCCCCCCACCCACCTACTCGAGAGGATAATCTCATGCGTGTCACTGTGTACCGAGGAAGGAAGCTCATTATGTATGCATGGCCTGTGTTAGAAAGGGGTGGAGACTATGCAGATTGATTTCGAAGAAATTAAGGGGTTTGAGATAATCCCACAGCCTTCATTATGCTTTTTGCGTCTTCCTGGAGGCCAGCCATGTTTTCTTTCTATTTCCTCTTGTTTTTATTTGTTTGTTTATCAGCATCCTTTCTTTCTTACTCTTTTTTCTTTCTTTCATCTTCTCCCCGTTTCTCTCTCTCTCCCACCTTTCTTTTTCCCCCCCTCCCCCATCTCTCTCTCTCTCTCTCTCTCTCTCTCTCTCTCTCTCTCTCTCTCTCTCTCTCTCTCTCTCTCTCTCTCTCTCTCTCTCTCTCTCTCTCTCTCTCTCTCTCTCTCTCTCTCTCTCTTTCTCTACCATATCTCCTCCCTCCCCCCCCTTTTTTTTGTTTCCAATTGAGCCAAAGTTGTTTGTAAATACTTGCTTTATTCATGATTAGTTGATATTAGCTTTTTAGGGTGTCTTTTCCTCTCTATTTTTTTTAGCTGCAAGTGTTAAGGCAGTATTGACGAATGGTACATGTGTTATGACACTTTTTCTTATCATATTTGCGCAATTGTTTCATACTTTCAAGTGTTATGACTATGAATCATTGTGCCAGTTGCTAGGTATTGTTTTTATCTGTGTCATGGAAAAGCTCTTTTCCTCTTTTCTCTTTTAACACAATAAATACCTGCTCTTGCCAGTTGTTACAGTTGTCACATCCAAAGAGAAAATGATAGTATTCAAAGCGAGAAAAAGATGAACAAATGCTTTTTTCTCTCTCTTTCTCTCTGTATGTCTTTTTTTTCTACTTGCTCTCTCTTTTTCTCCCTTTCTCTACATCTCCTTTTTTCTCCCATACCACTCCTTCTCTTCTCTCCTACTCCTTCCCCTCCACCCTCTCTTTCTCTTTCTCTTTTTCTTTTTTCCCCCCTCTCTCTCTCCCTCTACCCCCCTCTTACTTTATATATGTAAACTTATACGGTGGAACCAGCTAATATCTGGTTTATTCCATAATGATGAATTTTGTTTGTACAGAATATATCCTCACTGCCTATTTGTATTAGTACAGTTCAGGAGTATTAGTGTTAGGTTAGATATATGGTGCCAAATTAGTGTAATTTACATTTATTTTCTTTTTTCTTTTTTATAGAAAAATGTTCTTGTACATCTGTTTTAATTTTTTTATTTTTCATATATTCCTATTTTTACGTGTGTCTATTTTAATTTCTTTTATGTTTTAGAATTTTAATTGATTGATATTACATAATTTTTTTTTTTAGGGGGGAATAGTCCTGCTTAAAGGGAAACACGTTGAGTCGCCTCATCGTGAAACTGGTCCCACACAGTCATTGCTTTTGAACGCCTTGCATTTTGATTCTGTCATTTTGATCTGTAAAAATGTATATTAGTTTTAAGGAAGGTCTGGGTCGGATAAACTGTTTGGTTCTGGTACGTGGCATGAAGAGGGGTCAGGTTAAGATGGGTTGGGTTAGTGGATTCACCTATGGAGATGGATTGAGGTAAATGGCAGGTTGGTTAATCCCCACTGGCTTTTAGGTGCCAGAATCAAACAGATTGTCTCGAACTACCTTTTTTCCGTTTTTTATTTCTTTTTTCCTTATCTTTTTTTTCTTTTTTTTTCTTTCCTTATAGTTAGATTAGAAAAACTAAAACGTGTCTTCTCTCTGTTGTGTATTACAGGTCTTAGAATGGGATACCCACACTTCAGTTCTAGATATGGAAATCATTAAGAATAATTCCCAGTTCCCAATTTTCAGGAGCTTTCTTTGAACTATTAATATTATTATTATTATTATTGTTACTATTATTATTATTATTATTATTATTACTTTTGATCTACTTCAGCCAGCAGGGTAATGCTTTTAATGTAGCATTTAAGAAATACTGTTCTGTGGGTATTGTCATTTTGCCCGAAAAATAATCAATTGTGTTTTTATTAACTGTAGTGTTGCCTGTGTGATTGTAATTCTTTGTGTATTACCAAGACACTGAAGTCTAGCCGCTGAAAACAATGGGTGCTAAAGTAGTGCTAAACTTAATGTTAGAAAAAATACTAACCATTTATGTTAGGTCAAAATTTTTTGATTTATACAAGAAAGAGGGAAAAAAATGAAACGAAAAACGTTGGCATATTATTGTCTGTTCCAGGCTTGAGGTAATTACTGCTGGTTTGAGCGCATGAGGGTTTGGTTTCCATTTTGCAAGGATATGCTTACTACTGCATTTATATATGTGTATATGTATCGTTACTGACTTTATGAAATTTTCTCTCTCTCTCTCTCTCTCTCTCTCTCTCTCTCTCTCTCTCTCTCTCTCTCTCTCTCTCTCTCTCTCTCTCTCTCTCTCTCTCTCTCTCTCTCTCTCTCTCTCTCTCTCTCTCTCTCTCTCTCTCTCTCTCTCTCTCTCTCTCTCTCTCTCTCTCTCTCTCTCTCTCTAATTCTCTCTCCCCCCCTCTCTCTATCCCTCCCTCCCCCTCTCTCTTTTGTCTGTTTCTTTCTCTCATTACCTTCTTCTATTTCTTTCTATTTCTCTTCCCTTCTGTCAATCTTTCCCTTTCTCTCTTTCTTGTCTTCTTTTTCCTTTATTCTTCTGTGTCACTGCCATCTCAGAATAATGAAAGTGATAACAGTAGCATTGTTGTCATCATGTATATATGCAAAATCTTCTCTTCCAAATATATCATTATTCTTGACAATGTCATTTGCATTCACATATTACACATTCATCTATAGCCTTCTTCCATAGTTTTAGGTAGTGAGTAGCCCACAATTACAATCAAGCAGTCACAAAGATGTAAGTTTGCTTTTCAAAATTGTTCATGTAAAAAGATGAGGGTTTTTCAATTCCCTCTTTTGAAACTTAGTCATTTTCACCCCCTTAAAGAGAACATTGATATTGTAGTGGCAAGAGATGGTACGAAACCCTATAGAAGGTTCATGGATTTTTTAGGAAGAGATGTGAAGGGATGTTAACAAAGTGCCTTTTCTTAACGATTGAAAATGTAGATATTTTTAATGTACTAAATGCCAGTATTGAACAAGTAATTATGTAGGAGTCAATTTTTTTTTATTTTTTTTTTCATGACTTTATATATTTAATTCCTCCTCGATGCCATATCCTCTGGAGGCTTGTGTTTTTGCCTTTTTGTTTGTTTGCGTTATTGGGGGGATTAATCTGATGAAGAAGGAATGGAATTTGTCGTTTCATATGTGTTTGATGTCTTTTCAACTTTTTTTTTCTTTTTTCAACCATTGCAAGAATCTTAATATTTGTTTTGTGATGATTATTATGATTATTATTTTTTTACTATTGGGATTATAAGCTGATCAGGCATGATAAGAATGTAAATCAGATTTACACTTTGCAAATCTTAATGTTATAGACTTTAATGTCTTTTTTACAAAGCTTTAAATGTATGTGAAAGTATATTTGATACATTGTTTTTTTTCTATCTCTCTCCGTAATATGTGTAATTTCTTTTTAATCTTTTCTTAGAATTATGGATTGCATTTACATTTTTATCGCAGTCCTGATGGTTGTTATGCAACATTTCAAGTGATTTTGTTGTGGTACTGATGCTTGAAATATTCTTTTGAGAAAAACAACAAAGAACATTCTAAATGAAGATATGGACTTTATATGATCAAGCTTAATAATCAAAACTTTTGCCTCCTCTGTACACTGGATTTTGAAGTTTAATTAACATTGACAATGTAATAATCTAGATGCAATAAACTCGAGAAACTTTAAAATATTTTTTTCCTCTATACGATGGCTGAGATGTTATTCTCCTTTAATTAAAGGATGTATAAAACTGATTGATTTGCTTTTCTACGTATGTAGAGTACATTACTTCATTCTATTTGTGATAATAAAGTGATATGTGTATGATATTTGTCCACCAGACACATGTCATAAATACCTGAAACCCCTCAGCGAGAAGTTTGCAATTTCCAAAATAGGCAACACAGGAAAAAAGGAAGTTTTTTTCTGTGTTTCAAAATTTCATTAGAAAAGACTATGTTCAAAACCATATCCAACACGTCTCCCAAAGGACAGAGACGAAACTCCCCAGATACACCGTCTAGACTCTGGTCGAACACGTTGCTTCTTCGAGAGAATGAACGAACGTGTTGCTGTTTCGAGAGAAGTAACGGACACACGTTGCTGCTTCGAGAAAATGAACGGACACGTTACTGCTTCAAGAAAAACACCGAACACGTATTATTGCTTCGATACAATAGCTGAATACGTGTTACTGCTTCGAGAGAAAGAACGGATGCGTATTACTGCTTCGAGAGAATGAACGAACACGTGTTACTACTTTGAGATAATGGTTGCTCACGTGTTGCTGTTTTGAGAGAAAGAGCAGCCAAGAAATTGAGT
>BOPN01004828.1:22500-30000 GCA_017312705.2 Penaeus japonicus
GCTACTCGTCTTGCTGGAATAAGGGACCAAAGAGGGTATGTACTTCCGTCTCCCAGTGCACAGGGATGCCACACACGGTAAATACGTGGATAATTGTGAGCCCACTGGAGGGAGGCCTAAGGCGGTTGCGATCTCACCTACTAGATGAGCACATCGGAACCATTTGGTCATCACTCCCGAGTGAACTCCCCACAGAACGAGCCACCTCAGTGGGAGGAACAGGCTTACAGGGTGGGCTTAACTGAGAAGGAAGCTCAAGCCCCCTGCACCAGGACAAGTAAGTTCCTATTATGGGGGCAAGGCGCCGTAAGACAGTGGTTTATTGTGACTATAGTTACAATATATTCAATTCACCCAGCTCTTCTTCCATACCTTAGAAACTGATTGGTTCAGACATAATTTTCATTTTGCCATCTAATTAGTTAATGAACCATAAACGCTATGATTTGTTATCAGACTTGTATGACAATGGTTAAAATTTGCACGAGTTCTTTGTTTTGTAGTAAATATACATGAAACCGACAGGCGGAGAAGAAATGAAGATTTCAAGAAATTTATTTACCCCTTTGCAAAAGAGATATGGAAAAAAAACATCCATCTAAAAGTTATATGCGCACACAGACCTAACATTCAGATAAACATGATTGAAAAGAATAATATACAAATTAAGAATCAATTTTTCGTATGAAATAACAAAAGACTTGGTTGGGGTTAAGAATTGGTGCCATTACCTGAATGAGAAGCTGGAACTATGAATACTTTAAAAGCTGGAATCAAAGAAAATGGCAAACCATGATGACATGCTATTAGCATTACCTTTAATAGGCACGCATAATATCCAATGCAGTTAGTTCCTACAAATGGATTAATAGAAAAAAAAGAGATAACAGGAGCTGCCGGAAGCAGCGAGATGACCGAAAGTCGCCCCATAAATAGAATATGAGGTGTAAAATCGTATAGATTTTTGAATTAATAAAAAAAATGTGAGAAAACTAGGCGTCATATCCTACCATTTAGCATTTTTTCGCAATGAATCTCTCACTCCTTACATTATTCAGGAAAGGGAAAATCCATTATCATTATTACTTTTGTTATCATTGTTGTTGTCGTTATTGCGATAATGATAATGCTCTTGATTACCATTTCGACAATGAGTTATCATTGCTGTTATTGTTATCTTGTTATTATAATCTGATTATCTGATTATTATAATCGCTTATATTTTTCATTATTAGTATTACCATTGTATTTATGACTCAGTATTATCACAATTAGTATTGCCATACTTATCCTATTTGATATTGCTATTGCTTTTATCATTTCTTTAGTATTTATAATAATACCGATAATGATAATGAGAATGATATTGATATTATAGTGATCATCATCATTATCATTATCATCATTCTCATTGATATAATTATTATCATCATTATTATCATATTTTTCATCACTATTGTCATCTTTACTTATTATCATCGTTATTATCATTATGACTAATCAATTATTTCATTATCATCATGACGATGATTATCATCATTGTTATCGTTATCATTAAAGTTATTTCATTATTATTATCATTATCAGCCTTAGTATGACTATCATTAGCATTATCATTATTATCAATATCATCATTATTATAATTATCATTGTCATTAGCATTATTACTGTTATCACTAATATCATTATCATTATTGTTATTATTATCATTTTGTATCATTATAATTATTATCATTATTGACATTATCAATAATTATCGTCATTACTATCGTTATAGTTATAATTAGTATTACTAATAATATCATTATTGTAATGATGATCATCATCATTACTATCAATATCATCAAATATAATTAAATCATCATTTTTTATTATGATCACCATTATTATTTTTATTGTCGATATTGTTATTATCATTATCATTAGTATTATCATTATTACTACTGTTATTATCATTATCATGTTATTATAGTTATCATCGTATTAATATCATTATCATTAGTATTTTTCGAATTATCTTTATTATTATTAATATAAACGTTATTATTGTTATTCTTATTAGTATCATTAATATTATGATTAAATATGTATCATTGTTATTTATATATTTTTGTTAATATTATTATTATTGTTATATTATTTTTATCATTGATAATATTGTCTTTATTATAATTGTTGTTATTGTTGTCTTTACCATCTTGATTATCATAATCTCGTTATTTTATTCATTATCATCATCATCATCCTCGTCATCAATATCATCATTATCATTATCGTTATCAGTCAGAATCGTGATAATCAAACTTCCGTTATATGCATCCATTTTATGTGTACAGTAATTATTTATTATCATCGCTATACAATTTTTTTTCTGCTGGAATAGAAAATACTATCAATGTTAATTCATTTGTATTTCTATCAAACTTCATGTATTTATGATTTGTTTTCATTATATTTCATTCACCATTGTTTTTTTTTCCCAGTCAGGTGATTCTGTACCCCAGAGATAATAGTCAGGAATCGCCAATATACCACCAATAATAATAATAGATTGTGAGGACGAATAAACATTTAAGTATTTCATGGAATACTGATATAGCTATATAAGGCCAAAAGTGACAATATCAAAAAATGATAGGTAAAATCAACTTAGAAAAAAAAAAAATGATGGAAAAGGAACAAGAAAATGCATCGAAATAACAACAACAAGAAAAGACCAGTTGGCCAGGAAAATTTAATAAATGAGAAATGTAGATAGAAATATAAGAGAAAAATAGAGACGAAAAGATAAATTCCCTCCTGCATTTTGTGAGGGACAACAAATCGTAGAGAGAGAGAGAGAGAGGGA
Source organism: Penaeus japonicus (assembly GCA_017312705.2). Lineage (NCBI taxonomy): Eukaryota > Metazoa > Arthropoda > Malacostraca > Decapoda > Penaeidae > Penaeus > Penaeus japonicus. Next base: position 25,349 of record BOPN01004828.1, read on the forward strand.
GAGTGACAGGGAGAGAAAACACGAAAGAAATGCCAATAAAGAGGTAATTAACATAAGTATACGAGATTAAGATTGATATCCAAGGGTTTAGTTAAGTTAGAATGATTATAAGCTTGTTATTGTTTCGTCGCATTTCTATTTTATTTGGTTATCATCCTCTCGTCATGCAGTTTCTTTCTTGTTTTTATACTTACTCATATTTCTGTTTCTCTGCTCTATTTTACCTTACTTGAAGTTGCATGGATTTTTCTGTCATCCTATTTGTCTTTCCCTCTTAAGGCCATGGGCTTGGAAATCGCCAAGGAAAGATTTTCCGATTATGGCAGCATGATTTTCACAAACAAGGATCAAAATTCCTCTTGTGTGTTTGGATGTGCCTAAACCAAATGTTTACTCTCGCAGCAAAGCTTTAGTGTCCAAATTATTAATCCTACAATTCCTATCCAATAGGTTCTTGGGACAATTGGAAAATCCTTTTTTAATGGTGAAGGGGAATCACAAATCATATCACAAATCACAAATCACTTTTGCCCATAATTAAATTCAAATGGAAAAGATCAGGTTTCCTTTCAATTCACTCACCCGCTCAATGGGTGCACAATAATCATAGTTACTACTGTGCCTAATGGCAATACAGCTAAAGGGTCATTAAATCACTTTACATATGTTCTGGCAGGTTAGAACTTGGACTGGATTTTATTTGACAATAAATCTATTGGGTGAATTGTCATTGTATATCCAAGCACCAATACTGCAATCACACATATTTTCATAATATGACAACTGGCTCTGTATTGCTTTTATAAGTAAAACTTTGCAAAGGCCCCAATAAGAACTGTCTTTGCTCATTATTAACCTGTTGATTTAAGAGTGATTTACATTGATTATTGATTATAGATAATTTTCATGTTCAAGATATGTCTTTTTCAAATGAGTGCACATCAGGTAAAAATATTTACTTCTCACTGAAGGATCAAGATTGAAGGAGCTGCTGTGAATATTGTAATTCAGTAGTTTTTTTCTATTTTCATTTTGTCCCAGAAATATCATAAATGAAAAAGTCTCTTAGGTTATATCACATTAATAATTCCAGACACTTATGTATTAAATCCATATTGTCATTAACGAAAAATATAAAACAAAAAGAATACCTTCTACAGATTTTCCTTAATGCTACTATTATTACTGTTTATTAGGAGTATTAAACCAAACTTTATTAGATTTCTATGCTGGGATTTTTCTATAGAATGTACATTCCCAGGAAGAACTTATTATGCCTGAGTTTCCTTGCAAAATGAATGTGAAATCCTTACATGGCAAAATGGCAAATTATATTAATAATGCCAATACTCCTTCTGGTAAAGAATTCTTTGGCAAGATGTTCATATAGTCCACAGTTGGATTTAATTCTGTGTGCAGGTGTCTATACATCTTGCCTCATGGGTGTGCAAAACTGATGAAAGTCATGTCACCATCTCATAGGGAGTGATATCGACTTTGTGTAGACTCCTGCTAGAAGGATTGAATCTGATTAACCCTATGATGACGGTGTGTCACACCCATGTGAAACGACTAAATGCCTGATGACGAGGTGACACACCAGTGTGATGTTCCCGATGCAATATTGCATAGGGCCGGCATAGGGGGTTGTGGTTCTTGCCGGGCCTTTTGGGATTGGATTAAGGGCTATATGACAATTGATATACGCACATAAACATGGATATACATGTGCTGGGAGGCACCCTGCACATGTTTTTTTTATCATATTACAGTATAGCAAAACTCCCTCAGATCCAGAATGTGACTCATAAGAATATTCTGTCATAAGTGTTTTGAAATAAACACTATGAAGACTGTAGTAACAACAGGGATAATAATTCACATGAATGAGTGTGCTAATTTCAAATCATACTTTTCAGCTTTCATATTATTTTCTAATGGGAATTAGTATACCATAAAAAGTGCAACATTATATATAATAACTGCTGTAACACCTAGGGAAATAGATAGTACAAATCTACAAGACTGACAATGTGATGTCCTATGACTTACATGGGCAGAGATAGTTTATGTAGAGTCTTAGTACAGGTAAATTGTTTGCGCCAAGGCCATGTCTGGTTCTTGTACTATAGGTTAGATTATTGTCCATGATGCAATAAGGCCAAGTTGTTAAATTTTATTATTGAGAAAGCATACATATATTATAATTTCAAAAAGTCTAGAGGCATTACAAACTTTATTTTTCTTTCCTTAATGAAACCAACCACATCCCCAGATGCCAAATACCAAGGTGTTTTTACTTGCCAATTATGGTACAAAAAGATGGATAGAAGGGTATGATTTTCTTAACCCATCATAGACGGGTGTCATGACATACATGATGCAGGAGATTTTGGCCTGAGAGTGGGTGTCGTGATGTGACATGATTTTGGATCACTGTTTATTTACTGTACTATGGGTTTCACCTAACATCAAAAACCTAGATGGCACCACTTTCTCCTACCACCAGCAGGAGAGAGAACCTTGAATGGCACCCATCCATGGTTACCAAGCATTACCTTTAGAGAGCAATGGTACATAGCAAGTTGCCGTCCTCTTGCTCTAAAGTACTGGCAATGAAGGATGTGCAAGCAGAACAAGAAGAGGGAAGTGACTCAAATCATGCCCATGTCTACAATGTGCCCCTGTGCCAGTAGGGCTGCTTTGTACTATTTCACTCAGAGTCATAAGCACAGGTTTCCTTCCTCTTGCCTACCTCTTCATGTTATCTTTATTGTCATGCCTACATGAATACAAAAATAATGAAATTGCTCTTTGTCTTTCCATGAAATAACTATACTTCTATCACACTGAGTATAAAGAAAATGATAAGCAGATATGAACCCTATGCTACAATTTTAGTCAACTGAAGTCTCTTATAAAAGAGAATGCAAAAAAATTACAAACACAAAAATTTAGTTTTACAATGAGTGACTGAAAGAGAGTGGGAAAAGTCAAGATATGTTGTGTGATGCTGCTTTATTAACCCTCTCTCGACGGGTGGTACAGTACTGTACCGCGCATTCAAAAGCCCAGTGGCCGGGCGGCACAGTATTGTGCCAGCCATTTAATTGATTTAGGCCTAATAATTCGAACGCCCCGGCATTGGGACATTCAAGGCTGGAATGCCCCCGTCGTAAGTGGGTTAATAAACCCGTCCTGGAGACTGGGCAAGTAAATCTATTCCCCTCTACAATTGGTTGATATTTCGGGTCCAGGGTTCTGATTTTTTTTTTTTTTTATTATTATTATTATTATTATTATTATTTTTTTTTTTACATTGAAAAATCATCATAAATAACAGATGTGCCCAGTGAATGTGCACAGTAAATTCTGCAGGAAGTGCATGACTCTGATTCTTTTGCTATATTCATCATCATTATTATAAAGTAGGAATTAGTGTTATTATTGTTTCTATATTTATTATTGTTACTATTTTATTGTTATTATGATAGTGACCTTTCATCTTTTACTTTTCCCCAGGTGCTGATCGCTATTATGCCCCACACATTCAGCTGGAGGCGGGGTATTTGGCACCCCACTCAACCCCAGAGGATGATTGTGCTGCCTGCAGAGGATGCTGTCACGGGCCTCTGTTCCTCGCACAACCTCACCCTCTTTATTACAGCTGCTGGAGAGCTCTTCCTTGGCCGCTATAAGGGGGATGATGGTGGTGACGAGGGGGAGGGGGAACGCAAGGCCAAGGGAGAGTGGAGGAAGGTAAAGGAAGAGAAAGTTTGTTAGTTTTAGCTTCCAGCTGCTTTTTCTGTTTATCTCCCTCTTCTTTTTTTTTTTTTACCTTTATTTATATTTACATGGTAGATACATACATTTAAGTATTTATACTTGCAGGCTAAATAAGTAGTAGCTAGCTGTGTTCTACCTAAAAGCCTAACCATTTTTATACATATAACATATAATCAATTAAAAATTTTAGCCTAATATTTACACTGCATTTGAATCTTTGTAGTGAGTAGATAGCTATATTTCTATTTATTGATATGAATGTGTTCCACAATTTAGAATATTTTGGAAGAAATTGTCCCTGGTAGTAAGTTGTATGACGTCATGATTCTGCTAATGCTGCTGAAACTTGTTCCACGGATCTAGTGGTTTGTTCAGGCTGCCAAAGTGGAAGTCTCAGAGGCTGAAGATTAGGCACATCCATCTATTGGATCTTAAACATTGTTAAAAGGCCTGCCACATCTTTTCGATGTTGCAGACTGTCCAGGCTTGGGTTGGTTTCTATGCCATCAAAAAGCCGCTTTGTTCTGTCCTGGACTCTATCCAGAAGGTGGAGATGGTTACTAGCAGCTCCTCCCCATGCAAGAGAGGAGTACTCAATACAAGATCTGATTTGTGCTTTTTATAATATGTTAGTTCCTTTACCATCCAATAACCAAGCAATTCTTAGTGAAGTTAATTTCCTGGATGCTCTCCTGGCTATTTCTTTAATCCATTGTGGATGGGGCGTCTAACAATCTAACTGATCGTTAGGGCGGGCGGTCTATGACACTAGTGTCACAAGCTAAGAATTAAAGGGATAGGTAAAGGGTTTTCTCCACCCTCAGGGTAGCGCAGACTAGCCCAAACAATATTTTTCCTAAATCCAT
>BOPN01004828.1:70000-72500 GCA_017312705.2 Penaeus japonicus
CAGGTACATTGCGTGATACATTTGTAATGCATTCAGGGACTGTGTTCTATGATTTGTTATATCTGTGTATTTGTGTGTGCAATGTTATGTATAAAGTTAGTATATACATAGCATGTATTTAAGTATACAATTTGCCATAGGGGATAGGATGGTAAGAATAGTACTAATAGATGAAAATGCAACAACAAAAATTAGATGAAGATTTCAGAGAAAAGTTCCTTGTGCACATGTACAGTTCCATCAGCATTAATGTGCATATTGCAATGGAGTGCTGTTATCTTGGTCATTCTTGTCTGAGTATAGTGCCCAGAAGCCATTGTTGTATAAGTAATGGGAAGATTTTTTTCCTCTAGGTGTAGGAGGTGGAAGGTAAGAAAAGTACAAATAGAGGAAAATGCAGACTGTACCTTCGTAACAACAAAAATAAGATAAAGATTTCAGAGAAAAGTTCCTTGTGCACATGTACAGTTCCATCAGCATTAACCCACTCATGACGGGGGCATTCTAGCCTTGAATGTCACAATGCCGGGGCTTTCGAATTATTAGGCCTAAATCAATTAAATGGCTGGCACAAAACTGTGCCGTCCGGCCACCGTCCAGAGAGGGTTAATGTGCATATTGCAATGGAGTGCTGTTATCTTGGTCATTATTGTCTGAGTATGGTGCCCAGAAGCCACAAGTAATGGGTAATTTTTTCTCTAGGTGTAGGGGGTGGAAGGTAAGTGGGGCAGGGGTACAGCACAATTGTACTACACGTGTAATTTACAGATTTGCTGACCAGAAATTACCCTGAAGCCTATCATACTTTTCTGCATCTCTTTATTATGACAAATGATATGATTAGCATTCCTTTGTTAAAAAATATCTGGATTATGCATAAAAAGATACAAAAAGAATTACAATCAAGTGGCAACCCATTACAGTCAGGGGATATATTCACTTGCCCAGTCTCCATTATGCAAAACTGCTTCACGCAACTTTTCCTACTCTCTTTCAGTCACTCATTGTAAAGCTAAAGCCATTTTCGTGTTTTACTTTAATTAGAGACTTATATCTGTCATATCACAGGCCTTATCAATGCTGCAGTTGACTAAAATTGTAGTTTAGGGTCCATATCAGTTCATTATTTTCTTTATACTCAGTGTGATAGAAGATTTGCTGTTTTACAGGAGGACAAAGAGCAACTTTATCTTTTCGTATTTATGTACTGTCATGAACGAATACGAAACATATGACCATCCACAATGAAGATGACATGAAGAGATAGGGAAGAGGAAAGAAACTTGTGCTTATGACTGGCACAGGGGCACATTTTAAACATTGGGCATGGATTGATTTACCTTCCTCTGCCCATTCTGCCTGCACATCCTTCATCCATGGTACTTTAGAACAAGAGGTCGGCAATTTGCTGTATGCCATTGCTCTATAAAGATAGTGCTTGCTGGAGACCATGGATGGGTGCCATTCAAGGCTCTCTCCGGCTGGTGCTAGAAGAAAGTGGTGCCATCTAGGTTTTGGATATTAGGTGAAACTTATTTTGCTTAATATTATGGCAGTCATAGTAATTATGACTGCAATTGTCATAATCACTTACTCATTACTCATAGCACAATAAAATAACAAAGTGATCGGAAATCCCCAAACATCACGTATGTCATGACGCCTATCAGAGCTCCTGCATCATATTTGTCATGATACTCGTATGCAATGAGTTAAGAGATTTTTCAATATAAGTGAAAAATCATTGTATTGAATATTGAGCCTTGATCGGTTAAGTGCTCAGATTAAATCAGTTTGAAGATGTTTCTGACCTGAGCAAAGAAACAAAAACTTGCATGCATGATGACTAGGATAAAGTCATTTGATATTTTGCAAGAGTTTTTGATTTTTTTTTTTTGTTGTATTCAAATTGATATCATGTCAACCGTTAACTGTCTTTATTTCAGATATACCTTGCATCTACCAATCATCACCAGACTAATCGCTTTAGCTCAAGACAAAACAGTGACAAAACGCCTATAACATTTTGTTTAATCCATACACGCCGGGCTGATTTTTTTCTGATACTGCTCCTTCCGTAAAGATAATAAGCACACACAGCCTCCAAGTGCTACATCTTTACGGGATGGTGAGAGGCATTTTCTGCGGTCTGATTTTTTTCTGATACTGCTCCCTCTGTAAAGATAATAAGCACACACAGCCTCCAAGTGCTACATCTTAACGGGATGGTGAGAGGCATTTTCTGTGGGCTGATTTTTTCTGATACTGCTCCCTCTGTAAAGATAATAAACACACACAGCCTCCAAGTGCTACATCTTTATGGGATGGTGAGAGGCATTTTCTGGGGGCTGATTTTTTCTGATACTGCTCCCTCTGTAAAGATAATAAGCACACAGCCTCCAAGCGCTACATCTTTACGGGATGGTGAGAGGCATTTTCTGTTTTTTTTATTTTTTTATTTTTTTTATTTATTTATTTTTATTATTATTATTATTATTAT
>BOPN01004828.1:82500-100000 GCA_017312705.2 Penaeus japonicus
TCTTCTAAACTGAGCTCCTTTCACCTCCAGCATGGTCACCCCAGGCACACTTCTGCAGCCATGGCTCTTGCCACAATTTTACTCGCCTCTCTCCAGCCTCTACGTACTAGATAACCAGCCCAAAGACGACGAGTATTGGCGCCGGCTGCTCAGCTGGAACAAGCAGCCTGATATTGGCCTCATGACCTTCCTGGGCGTCGATCCGTAAGTGCACTACATGTGGACGTGGATGTTTATGTGTATGTGTATATGTATATGTATATGTATATGTACATGTATGTGTGTGTGTGTGTGTGTGTGTGTGTGTGTGTGTGTGTGTGTGTGTGTGTGTGTGTGTGTCACATGTATACGTGTTTGTGTATGTGAGTGTATGTGTGTGGATGTGTATGTGTATGTGTATGTGTATGTGTATGTGTATGTAACACATGCATGCAAGCACACACCCACGCATACACATACAAATATATACATACACATACACATACTCATACAAAAATGCACATACACTTAAACTTACATACACGCATACACCCCTACTCAGTTAACAGCTGAATCTTTCTTCCTCTCCTCAGGAAGTTCTGGCTAGAGGATATCCCTGAGCGAGGTGAGACCAGCCCCAGCACAGACCCTCAGCGCCCCTCTAGCCTGTCCTTAGCTCCATCACCTGCCAGGGAAGGCCACTTCAGTGATGCCATCGAGACACTCCAGCTGCTCTCCACTGCATTTTCCCCGAGGGATAAACTTGCTGTCATCCAGAAGACTTTCGAGTGCATAAATGAGGTGTGTATGACATGTGTCCTTCTTTTATAATTACAATAAGGAAGCAGCACATATAATGAAGGTGATGATACTATAAAAAGAAACTAATAGAAAGTTCCCTTGTGTTTGTTTTGGCAGCGAGCTGTGGCACGTCTGGGACGGTTGTTCCAGTGGACGATGGACGACCTGTTCCCTGTGATGCAGTTCGTGGTCGTGCGCTCACGCATCCAGCATCTTGGCGCCGAAATCCGTCTTGTTGAGGACCTACTGGATGATGGAGGCGGTGGCGGCGGTGGCTGGAATTTGCTTGGGGAACTCGGCCTCATGTTCACCACGCTCAAGGTGAGCCTTGATTTTTTTAAAATTCTAGTAGTCTTCCCATTGGTTTGTAAATCTACTGCTCCTCTAATCTTTCAATTGCTCAATAAATATTTGTAGTAGGGCAGCAATGGATGGCCAGTGATTGCTTATCCCCATATAGTATTTATTGTATGCGGGCATACCTGTCATTTTGGCTTGTGCCAACACGCTTGAGCATAACTCCACCAAAAATCTTTAAAACTAGATAGAAGCCTTTTGCTGGAATAACCAACCTCAGTGAACATTTTTTGTTAAATAGAAAAGATAATAAAAACACTTTACGCCTTTGGAACTGACAGGACATGAGGCATACAGGCTAATAGGATAAAAACAAGCATATTACCATACATTCCATTCTGATACAGGCAGTTGATCAAACTGGTCTAGTGATTCCCTGAGTCTTTCGTCTGATGCAAACTGAGTGTTCAAAGTAACAGTAATTATAAGTTTAACTCATGAGACAAGATACATTGGATTATGTTTATACTCAATCATTTATCCACTGTGAAAGACTTGATAGCTGCAGTTTTAGAAAAAAATAAGCATTTACCCATTAACAACGGGGGTAGATTTGCTTACCCAGGGTCCAGGATGGGTTTTATTTCAGGGCAAGGCAGCTTCTTGCAACATACTTTGACTTTTCCCGCTCTCTTTTTTGTCACCTATTGTACAGCTAGAGCCATTTTTTTAAGGTTTAATTTTTATCTATTTTATTGTATTTAGAGACTTATATTTGTCGTATCACATGCTCTATCGATTCTGCAGTTGACTAAAAATGTAGTTCAGGGTACATATCAGCTCATTTTTCTTTACACTCAGTGTGATGGAAGCATTGCTGTTTTAGGGGAGAACAAAAAGTAACTTTATTTTTTCGTATTTGTGAACTGCTATGAATGAATACGAAACATATAACCATCCACAATGAAGGTAACATGAAGAGGTAGGGAATAGGAAGGAAACTCATGCTTATGACTATGAGTGCCACAGTACAAGTACTGTCACAGGGACACATTGTAGACATTGGGCATGGTTTGAGTCACCTTCCTCCTCTCATTTTGCCTGCACATCCTTCATCTGCGGTACTTTAGAGCAAGAGGTCGGCAACTTGCTATGTGCCCTTGCTCTATAAAGTTAGTGCTCGATAGAGACCGTGAATGGGTGCCATTCAAGGCTCTTTCTCCTACTGGTGCTAGAAGAAAGTGGTGCCATCAAGGTTTTGAATGTTACGTGAAACCCATTTTGTTTAATATTACGGCAGTTATAAAAATTATGACTGCAATTGTCATCATCACCCAATCATTACAGACAATTTACAGACAATTCCTGTGGGCACCCGGCAGCAATGAATTAGAAATTTAAGTCACAAATCAGGTTACGATTCCCATGGACACAGGAATTGTCTGTAAAACCTCACTATCACTGCTCTGCTATGTGCATATAGGTAACTTCCATGATGGTTGTAAGGCATCTGGTTAGACAGTTCTTTTAGTGGGTCGAGTGGTCTATTGGAATAGCAACCGAGTCTCACTCTTACAGCTTAGGTTTGAGTCCCAGTCCTGAAGGTAAAATTCGTATTTCTATATTAAATGTGTTACTGCATTCTACCATCTTTCTCACATAGATATAACCTCAATAACCTGATTTGTGACTTGAATTTCTAATTAATTGCTACCGAGTGCCCATGGGAATTGACTGGAAAACCTCATTATCACTGCTTTGCTATTTGCATATAGGTAACTTCCATGATAGTTGTAAGGCATCTGAGTAGACAATTCTTTTAGTGGGTCGCGTGGTCTATTGGATTAGTAGCCGGGTCTGTCACTCTGACGGCTCAGGTTCGAGTCCTGGTCAGGGAGGTAAAATATATATATATATATATATATATATATATATATATATATATATATATATCTGTGTGTGTGTCTGTCTGTATGTATGTATGTATGTGTATGTGTGTGTGTGTGTATATATATTGAAATATATATATATATATAATATATAATATGTAATATATAATATATAAGATATATGTATGTGTGTGTGTGTGTGTGTGTATGTGTGCATGTATGTATATGTATGTATATATACATATATATATGTATATATAAAATATATATATATATATATATATATATATATATATATATATATATATATATACATACATATATATATATATATATATATATATATATATACATATATATATATATAAATATATATATATATATATATATATACATATATATATATATGTATGTATATGTATATGTGAATGTGAATGTGTATATAGGTATATATATATATATATATATATATATATATATATATATATATATATATATATATATGTGTGTGTGTGTGTGTGTGTGTGTGTGTGTGTGTGTGTGTGTGTGTGTGTGTGTGTGTGTGTGTGTGTGTGTGTGTGTGTGTGTGTGTGTGTGTGTGTGTGTGTGTGTGTGTGTGTGTGTGTGTGTGTGTGTGTATGTGTAAATATATATGTATATGTATATGTATGTGTATGTATATATATATATATATATATATATATATATATATATATATATATATATATATGTATATATACATACAAATACACATACACATACATATACATATATATTTACACATACACACACATACACACAGACACCTCCGGCACCGTGGCTTTGGTTGATGGTAGCCAGTCTACTACGATAGTAAAATTGTGTGTTTCCCACGGCGCTATATTTGAATTGACTAGGGTATCGATGGTAGAGAGATCTATACCGACTTTATCTGTGAGGTCATCGAGTCCATTGCACAGCGGCTTTCCGCCGCGGTGCTGTGGGCCTACCAGCCGGCGCAAAACATTTCGTTTTGGTGACATTAGTTAAGACTTTCTATCAGCTCTCCATTCGTGTCCAGAAATGCACTTTAATAAATTGAGTGCTTTTTGACATTTATTCTTTAACTAACCAATGTGGTCTTTCAATTTAGTCTACTGTCAAAGAGTAAACCAAGAAATCTAGCTGAATTTTGGATAGGTATTGAGTGGTTGTCTAGAGTTAGCCTGATGTTGGGCTTTTTCCTATGGATAAAAATCACGCCAATACTCTTTCTTATGGAAAACTTAAAACCCCACTGGAGGCCCCAGTTATGAATCATATCCAGTGCCAATTGGATCTGATTTGCCGAGAACTCTGCATTACTGCTGGAGTGCCATAATGCACAATCATCGGCACACAGTGAGTATTTAAGATTCCGAGGAGGAGATGGTAAAATGTCATTTATTATACATAAAAATAATGTGGGAGACAAGACACTTCCTTGTGGGACCCCGTTTGCCTGGACAAAAATGTCCGAGAAAGTGACATTGTCAGAAAATAATTTGACAGAAAACGTTCTGTCAGATATGAAATTTTGGATGAAACAAGGCAAGTTTCCACGTAATCCAAAAGCATAGTAGGTCATGTCGCTTTTTCTATGTCTAAAAATACTGTATATGCTTTTTGGCAAATGCCTCATGAATATGACTTTCCAGTTTTACTAGCTGATCGAGAGTTTGACGTCCCTTTCGGAAGCCGCACTGCTCGTCAACTAGTAAATTTCTGGTATTTAAAAAATGCAATAGCCTACTATTAACAATTCTTTCCATGACCTTGCATAAGCAACTTGTCAACGCAATTGGGCGGTAAGAGATGGCGGATCTGGGATTTCCCCCTCCTTTCAATATGGGAATGATGTGGGCGAAGTGCCATGAATTTGGAAAAGTCTGGCTTTTCCAAATATCATTGTACACTTCTAGCAACTTAATCATGTCATCATGATTAAGATGCTTTATCATCTCATATCGAATCTCATCGGGGCCTGGGGATGTTCCTCTACAGGCTTCTAGGGCTCGGACAAGCTCATTCATTGTAAGGTCTTTATTGTAATCAAAATTATCTCCTGTGGCAAAGTGAATTGGTTGCAGCTCGGCTGCTTCCTTGGTGGTCAGGAATGCAGGGTTGTAATTTTCCGAGCTGCTTGTATAAGAGAACTGCCTGGCGATTGTGTTAGCAATGTCTCTAGGTTCATCATAATTATTTCCCTCATGTAAGATGTTTCTGATTTTTATTGATTGTTTTTTTCTATTAATTCTATTGACTGTGGACCAAACCTCTGAAATTTTAGTATTGCTGTTTATCGTAGAGACAAAGCTTCGCCAGGAGTCTCTTTTGGCTTGTCTGATTGTTCTACGAGCCCTAGCTCTCGCTTGTTTGTATTTGCGAAAGTTCTCATTTGTGATATTATTATGGAAAAGCCTGTAGGCCCTATTTCGTTCACATAGCGCCCTGCGGCAATCTGGTGTCCACCATGGAACTCTATGCTTAACGCTATCTGTCGAAGTCTTAGGTATGGTTGCCATTGCTGCATTTATAATACAATTTTGAACACTGTTTACTTTATCATCAATGGTTTCTCCAACAACTTCGAGCTTGACGCTCCTTGTGAAGGCGACCCAATCTGCTCTTTTTACGTTAAATTTGGGTGCTGAAGGCGTTCTCGTAGTGTCGCATGAATATTTAATACAAATAGGAAGGTGATCGTTTCCCAACGAGTCGTCAATGGTGTGCCACAGGCACTTGGCTGCTAGTGTTGAAGAGACCAGTGATAGGTCAATAAAGCTCAAATTACCGGTATTATCGTCTATTCGCGTTGGACTACCATCATTTAGAAGAACCAGATCAGAGTCGTTGATCAACTTAACTACTTGCTCACCTCTACCATTCACCCGTGGGGAACCCCATGATGTATGACGAGCATTGAAATCTCCTAGAATTAATTTGTTATTTGGCAGACTATCCTGAAGGGCAAAAAGCTCACCCTAGATTACCATATTATCAGGTGGACAATAAACTAAACATATAGTTAGATACGTGTTATTGAATTTTACTTTGCATGCGACGTGTTCCAAAGCAGAATTAATCACTTCAGTGAAAGGGAGGTTCTGGTGGATGTACATGGCGACCCCACCTCCACCCCTTCCCTCTCGGTCTTTTCTACACAAATGATAGTTTCTTAGCGATACGACCTCGTCAGAGACTTGGTCGTTTAAAAGGCTTTCTTGAAAGACTATAATATTGGGAGCATAGGACGAGGCTAATAGTCTTGGGGAGTTTTATTTTTATCTAAGACCTCGACATTTCCATTGTGTAATGGTAAACGCGTGGGTCACGTTTTATGGAGTTTGGAAGTGCCTTGTCCGCCGGTTTTAATTTTCTTTTTTTGGGAGGGAGGCGCTTCCTCCTCTCCCTCGCTTCCCGAGGGCCTCTCTCGGGATTTTTTGGAGACAGTAGCCTCCATGGCCTGCTCCCCACTGGTAGGGAGACGCCCGGTGGAAGATGAATTGCTCTTTCGTGCAGACCAAAAACTAGACGAAGTCCTAGTAGGGGTCGCCTGGACTGGAAGGTGCGATCCAGATTGTGATTTGGTATCATCCTTCTTATGTTTTTTTTTGCTGGGATGATTCAGCAATTTCCTTTATTTTATTCAATTCTTTAATTTGATTCATTAAGTCTTTAACAGTTTTCTTAAGTTCAGAAATTTCTTGATCTTTTGCTGCGAGCTGCTGACTTACACTGCTTGCACTGGAAACATTGTTAGTTACTGCTGAAGTGTAAGAAGTATTGGGTTTGCTTGCCAAACCTTCAACTTTCTTCTTGGCCTCACGGTAGCTAACATCGTGCTCTCTCGTGTATGCCAATGTCTCAGTCTCCTTCTTCAGGCTGCTGCATTCAGCAGAGCCTGACTGATGGGGACCTCCACAGTTAGCACACTTGAGTGTGTTTTCCGTGCATGTAGTAGTATCATGGGCTCCAGTACATTTACCGCAAGTGAATTTGTCAGTGTCCTTATCAATGCATCTTAATGAGGTGTGTCCAAATTTTTGGCATCTATTACAACGCATTGGTTTTTGGATATAAGGTCAACTTGAACGATCACATATCCAACTTTAACAGTACTTGGAATTTTTGGGGTAGAAAATGTCAAGAAACACAGTCCGGTTTTTGTTCGCACATTCCCATCCTTCTTGGTCATGCAATTTACGCTTTAGTCCTTCATGGGCTCAAGAATTTAACTTTCTTCCATTGTTCTCAAATCCCTATGAAAGATTACTCCCTTACAGGTATTTGGGCCAACAGGAATAGATACTTTTACTTTGAGGTCATGAAATTGCGTCAGTTTAAGCAAATCCTTAACCCGATATTTGAACTGCACTTTAACAAGGAGGCTATCATCTCGCAATTTTCGGACAAAATCAAAACCGTCTTTCACTTGACCATCAAGGACCTTCTTAATGATAAAGGGGTCGACATTCTGCAGGGATTGATTTTCATTCACGCATCGAATGTTTACACACCTTGCATTCTCTGGAGGAATATCAATTAGTCTTCTGGGTCGGTCATTGGTCGGGGTTCCTTCAGTAGTCATATTGGTCTTAGAGGAGTTATGAGTCCCCGGCTACCCTTCCTCCTTGAGAAGGAGGAAGGGTAGCCGGGGAGTCAATCATGCTGGGGTGTCGGACCAGGTCCGAACCCTGGGCCAAAGCCCGTTGTCCTGAGGGGACTACCTGTCCCTTAACTATTGTATCAACCTAATCCCAATAGCTAAGAGAATAATATATAGTCTTTTTGTTACACGTCCTCGCCCCCCTCCTAGTGGAAGCCTGGTTGCGTTCTCCAGTACCAGCTAAGGGATCGGAGTTGTGTGTAAGATACTTTCCTACCGCAGAACTTGTCTAGTGCGAGGGACGGTAAGTCTGTGCCCACCCCTCAAGCGAATACGGGAGCTCACAAGGAAACTCCAGTAGGCTCAGGAAAGTCACACGCAAAAAGGGAAAAAAATTAGGGTAAGAAAAGAGTTGCGCCCAAAGGACGCCTCAGACTACTGGGCCTCCCTACCAAGGGGTCACAGCCCGTAAGGGCTATCCTGTGGTAGAAGAGTGCAGCGCGTCTGGAGTAGGGGCCGACTACTACTACTGTAGCCTCGTGTCACCTGCAAAAACAAAGCACTGAAGGTGTAGGTAAAGCACTAAAATTGCGCAAAATCTGTACAAAACAGTGTTTACTCGACTTTGTTTACGTTATACAACACATGCCAAGCGATGTCACAAGACTTATGATTTGTTGCTGTTGCGTTACTGAAACAAGGTGTAAGCAGTTCAACGTCTCATACACGAGTGAGGAAAGATTGCATTTGTCCCTAAGTGTGCCGACGATGGTGCTGCCACCTATCGGTGGGCACACCTTTGACATATACAAACCCGGAAGTTATCACATCAGTGGTGGAAATGGATGCAGTTGTATTTGCTTCTTTGAATGTCATACTGTATGCATGTGACAGTACAACCATGTTAGAATGTCAAATAACGTTGACATAAATGAGCAGACGACGCAGAGAGCCTCATTAGCGCCATCTATGAACCTAAAAAGTGGTTTCAGTCAAAACTCGTATGCTGAAATTATAGGCCTTCCTATCTTTCTCTGTATAATCTTTGATTCAGCAGTTGCAATAAGAGCAGACGTAAAGTGCCACATTAGACTCTAAACAGAATACATTATTATCGTTATTTTATGTCATTCATTGCGTTATTAATTGCATGACAAAGTGCGACGTCGTGCGGCCTGCGGTGGGCGGCGAGAACTCGTAATGAATAACTTACCAGCGCAATAGATAAAACTGTTGCACTTCGATTAGATATCTTGATCAAATTTACAGTCGAAATTCGATGATTATATATCCTGACCTGTGAAATTATTTATTTTCATTTATAGCTTTATTTTCATTTGTCACAATTTTCTACATTAATCACAGTATGTTTCAGTCTATGTATCTGAAACTAGCCAAAGATGCCTATGCACTGTCAGTTTCCACAGTAGGCAGTAAAAAAATCTGCGCATGAAACCGGATGGCGAAGGTTTACCCCTAGACATAAAGTTTCCCTTCATGTCTAGGAGTAACAAACCCGGAAATTAGACAGGGACCGGTTACTCAAAACTGTCGCAGTTTAAAACCTTGCAGTGGAATACGCTCTCGAACGATGTCCCTACGAGGTTGCAAATCTTCCATACTCAGAGAAAAAATACAATATCGTTGGATAAATAGATGATTGAGAGATACAGATTTATATGTGTGTGTGTGTGTGTGTCTGTGTGTGTGTGTGTGTGTGTGTATGTATATATATAAGTATGTATGTATGTATATGTACAGTGTATATATAAATGTATATGTATGTTTATATAAAAAAAATAAAAAATAAATATATACATATATATATATATATATATATATATATATATATATATATATATATATATATACTACCTTCGTCTATGACAAGACGCCCTTCCCAAAGCTCTATCATGTATTGAATATGTATTGTCATTAACTCCATAGGGTAGAACGACGAGCAGATTCTACGCTATCTTATAAGTGCTTGTTATCTTAAATAAGGTTTAATATATGTCAAAGCAACTGTTGTTCTTTGAGTAAGCACCAATGTGGTGAGCTGATGTCTCACAATAATCGCTCTACTCCATTCAGCCGCTAGGATAGCGCAATGGATAGCGTGCCGACCTCACATCCCTCTGGTCGGCAGATCGTGCCCCGACCAAGCTCGTGAGTTTCCACTGTCACCGCCATACCTGGTCAGCACAGTGGGTAAGGACCAAGCTCGGATCGAGTCAACACGCGTCGGCAAATTCTCACACGAGTCAGCGTGCGCTGACACAGACGGGCTCGCCTCATTGCACATAAGCCCGGCGAAGCATGCTTCGCAAATCCAGCTGATCCTTAGCTCTACTCATATTGTCGCATGACTATCATGGATGGTCTACAGTGCCCTACTGAGGATTTTTCACGAAAGGGGTAAATGGATATTCGTAAACATAGGCACACATCTGGCCAGTTTGTTTTTACATATTATCATTGTTCAACATTCTCATTCTCTTTTTCAGGCATGTTATTACCAAATTCAGAACGAGAAGGTGACATATCCAATGTGAGAGAAGTAAGAAGAACGAAGGGAAGGGAAAGAGAAGATATCAAGTGGAAGAGAGAGGAGAAAAGCGGAAGATTAAAGGAGAGAGAACATGGCAACAAGGAGATGATAGAGGAAGAAAAAAGACAATGGGGAAGTAGAGAAAGAAACGAAGAGAATAAAGAATGATAAGTTTACCTAATCAAAAGTATCTTTATTTGCATTGTTAATTGTTTAGTAAAGGTAATTAGATATTAATTACTGATAACTAAAAGTTAAGTAATGGTTTGCAATATCAAATCCTATTGAATGATTGACCTTCTTATTAGTACATGAAGTCAAGAATTATGGATTACTCTGAAAAAAAAGCTCAGATAATGAAGCTAGATAAAATATTTCTGGTTACTCATTTCATTGGAACATTTAATCAGTAATAATCCAAAATGAAGTTGCTCCAAATAGGAGAGTAGTCATTTATACTGTTTTAGTTAAAAGTAATTGATATGTTTAAAAAGGTAATGTGTATATAAGAATAAGAGGTAAATAATGACAGCTTGTACATTTTATCAAAAAGTAGATATCGTTGTTACATTATTATTATTATTATTATGATCATTCGTATATTTTGTGTGAATTATATTTGATAAGTAATAAAATTGTGATTTTTCAAAAGTGTTTATTTCGCTCTTCGTTGTTTTGTGTCTTAATTCTTCTCATTTTATTCTTCACTCACATATTGTATTCCCTCACTTTTTTCTTCCATGTAATAATACTCGTGATCCAGATTGGGATGAACTTATAGCCAACCATGGGGACTCACTTTTATGAGCCCCCATGGACTAAAGCTCGAAATTACCAACATTTAAAAAAATCTTTTTTTGTTTTGTTTTTTTGTTTTAACAACACTAGAGACATGGATGTGAATTCAATATCAAATGAAATTGATAGCACCAGCATATGTGAATGAGTAATGGATATACTCCTGCCGTAATAATTTATCAATTAGTAAGGAACTTGGTCACAGAAGAAACATATGTACTTACCTGGAAGCTGGTCTCATTGCTTTTAAAGATTTGGATCACTACTTATCTAAAAAATGAAATCCCCTTTAGATTATGGGCTCTTGGATTACCTATGGATGAAATCTCCAGATACACGTTGATTACTCTGAAGGCTCGCACATATATGTACTGTCTCTCATTTGATTACTTACTTACTCATTCATTCAGTTATTCGTTTGTACATGCACACATCTCATACATCCACCACGCCCCCTAGGTTGGCGCGCTTCCAAACCACTTTCATACCACACTTATTATACACATATGCATCCACGCCCACACTCCTGTCTTTCCCTAACACACTCTTGCACACGATTCTTACACAATCACACATACATAACGTTCCCAGATATAAATAACTGGGTGCACACGATTCTTACACAATCACACACACATAACATTCCCAGATATAAATAACTGGGTGCACACGATTCTTACACAATCACACACACATAACGTTTCCAGATATAAATAACTGATTGCACACGATTCTTACACAATCACACACACAACATTCCCAGATATAAATAACTGATTGCACACGATTCTTACACAATCACACACACATAACATTCCCAGATATAAATAACTGATTGCACACGATTCTTACACAATCACACACACAACATTCCCAGATATAAATAACTGATTGCACACGATTCTTACACAATCACACACATAACATTCCCAGATATAAATAACTGATTGCACACGATTCTTACACAATCACACACACATAACGTTTCCAGATATAAATAACTGGGTGGTGGCAGCAAAAGTAGAGTGACGTGCCAAGTGGGATAATTTTAGCCATATACTCACTATTACACATCTCCATATCATACTCATCTGGCACTGAGCCATTTTATTGTCATTCCGCACATCTGCACAATACATTTAGTGGTAAGCAGGACGTCTATTTGGTGTTCAACGGTACTACGACTATTCGCTACAAGTCTTGGTCATCCCGCCACCCTACATATACATAATTTGGTGTCCAGCGGTGGGATGCGATCTAGTGGACACCTGCTAATCAATTCAGTTAATTAGGTTCGGGAGATGTGTGGAATTGTATTTGTCAGTAGTTGTAGAAAAAATATATCTCGAATCTTTACATTTATATTTATAACTTAAAAATGGGTAAGCGGACCAGGAACAGGCAAACAGACGATGATACAGATGATGAACATTTGGATTCGTCAGGTAGCAATCCGACTGAACCACTTACAGGGAATAGTACTTTGATAGATGGAGAACAAAAGGGTACTATTGGCTTAACCATGTATGAGGCATTGTCACAGAAGTACGAGGCCTTCTAAACACAATTTCTCGCTGTCCAAGAGCAGTGTACGACTTTGTCTAGGCTAATTAATGTAGGTGCTAACACAAGTTTAGATGACAATATTCGTCCTGCCTCTAATTTATCGGATGCTTTAAACATTCGTGAGCCAATTCCTCAATTTAGAGCCGAGATTCCAGCCTCACAACCACTCTGTAGAAACCAACATTCAGAAACCTGGTTGCGTCATATAGAAAATATTCATCCATATGCACCAGACACGGTGTTGATTCGAGCGGTACGCACTAGCTGTCGTGAGGCAGCTGATGCTATTGTTGATTCAGCCATTTTAGATAACATTTCTTCTTGGGTAGAAATCAAAGAAGCTTAGGTTATGTGGCACGTGTTCCCCAACAGATTTCCTTAAGCATTTAAATAGTTATACCAAAATAATAATGACAATAATAATAATAAAAATAATGATAATGATGATAAAGATAATAATGATAATAATAATAATAATAATAATATTAATAACGATAATAATGACAATAAGAAATAATCATAGTAATAATGATAATAATGATAATAATAACAGACATAATCAAAATAATATTAATATTTAGGATAATAATTATAATAGTAATAATAAAGACTAAGTAATGGAAATAATAATATTAATAATTAGTCATGATGATAATAATAAAAATAATATTAATAATATTAATAATAATAATAATAATAATAGTGATAATGATACTACTAATGATACTACTACTGCCAATACTAGTACTACTACAACTAATAATAATAATGATAATTATATTAATAATGATACTAACACTAATACTGATGATAATGATAGAAAAAATAATAATCATAATGTAATCATAATAATGATGATAATGATAATAATAATAATAATAATATCATTATTATTATTATCATAACAATAATAACATCAATAATCATCATCAATAATGATAATGATAAATATCATTATTATCATCTATTATTATCATTATCTATTATTATCATTATTATTACTATCAATATTTATATTATTGTTATTTGTATTATTATTATTATTAATATTTTTATTATTTTTATTATTGTTATTATTATTATTATTATTATTATTATTATTATTATTATTATTATGATTATCATTATTATTATTATTATTCATAATTTTATTATTTATTTATTTATTTATTAGTATTATAATTATTATTGATATTATTATCATTATTATTATTATCATTATTATTATTGTAATCATCATTATTATTGCTGCTCCTATTATTATTATCATTATTACTATTATTATCAGTATTATTATTTTTATTATCAGTATTATTATTATCAGTATTATTATTATTATTATTATTATTATTATTATTATCATTACCATTATTCTTATTCTTATTATCATTGTTATTATTATTACTATTATTATTATTATATTCCTATTTTTATTGCTATTATTATTATTATAATTATAATTATAATTATTATTATCATCATCATTTTTATATTATCCTTATTATATATTTTTTCATTTCTATTATTATTACTATTATCATTATTATTATTATTCATTTCTATTATTATTACTATTATCATTTTTACTATTCATTTTATTATTATTATTTATTATTATCAACATTATTATGATTATTTTTATTATTATTATTATTATTATGATTATTACTATTATTATTATCTTATCATAATTATGATTAATATTATCATCATCATTATTATTATTATTATAATTATCATTATTATTATTATCATTACTATTATTATCATTATTATTATTATTATTATCAATGATTTTATCATTATTCATTTGTTTATTATTGTTATTATTGTTGTTGTTGTTATCATTATATTATTATTTTTATTATCATTATTATTATTATTAGTAGTAGAAAGTAGTAGTATTGTTGTTACTGTTGTTGTCATTATTTTATCATTATTATTATTATTAATATTATTATTAACATTATTATTATTATCATTATTATCATTAATATTTATCTATATTGTTATTACTATTATTATTATTATTGTCATATAATAATAATAATAATAGTAATAACGATGACAATGATAATAACAACAATAGTAATGATCTTAAGGAAAATAGAAATAGCAATAGTAATAATAAGGATAAAGATAATGATAATAACAATAATAATCACAACAATAACAATAACAATAATAGTGATAATAATGATAAGTAGAAAGTGATAATGATAATGGAAATGATAATAACAAAAATAGCAATAATAATAGTGATAATAATGATAACAATAATAATAATAATAAAAAAATAATGATAACAACAACAATAACAATAATAATAATGATAATAATGATAATGATAACAAAAAATAATAATGATAATGATGATAATGATTATAATAATGACAACAACAACAACAACAACAATAATAATAATAATAATGATAATGGTAATAAGAATAATAATAGTAATAATAATAATAATGAATATAATGATAATGATAATAATGATAATAATAATAATCAAAATCATAATCATGATAATGATAACGATAATGATAATAATAATAATAATTATAATGATAACATTAATAATATTATTAATAGTTGTAGTGGGTAATCAATAAACTCCGTAGAGTTTATTATAGATGTTTATTTGGTAGCGTGTTACCCAACTACGCGTCCTTATTAAAATGTGTGGGTCTGGCGCATTTTTTGATGATGACCCTTGGGTGTAAGAAAAGAAAGCACATCCCGTAGCCACCATTAAAACAAAACTGAACTGGCAGATTTAAAGGGCGACATAAAAAAAAAGGAGCATCCATATTATACATTTATTAACACAGTCATTCGAACAAAACCAATATACAATGACAACACACCATACACGTACTTGTTAAAAGAGAGGGTAAAACCATACAGCACAGATACTGCCAGCCAGGTAAAAATCCAAGAGGTTGTCTGCCACTACACAAGTCTAAGAACCCTCTCTCGTTAGCTGCCCTGGCCTGACCTTTTATGTGGCAGTTTCCCGCGCTTATGCTGAGGTTTTACCCATAATGCCATAATTTATTATTGAAAATGAAAACGGTATGTCTTAAAACTAAACTTAAAATACATAAAATAAAACTAGAAATAAAACATATACAAAAAATGGTCACATAAACGACTTAAAACAGAAAAGCAGGAAAAAGTGAAAAAAGGGATCCGTGCGGAGAAACGAGAGAAAACAGGAAGAGGTACACAGATGAAAAATGAAGGTAAGGTGTTATGGTCGAAGGAAAAGAGACAAAATCAAGGGAAGGTAAGTAAAGAATATAAGGTAAGCAGTGTATAAGTACTTGTTGTGTAGAGTAGTAGAAATGTAGATGTAGACGAAGAACACGGAACAATCAGAAAGGTAAGTCGAAGGAAAATAAAAACACACTTTATTCTTATCAAAAATAAACACACACACGCAGAACAGCGAAGCCAAATCGTCTTTCAGGGCGGAAAGGTCCGTAGGTTCTTTAGTGACGTCATAGGACAGGCGGCCCGAAGTCTGCGGGATGACCCGCCTGATACCAGGGGGTGATTCACTACAATAGTAATAATGATAATGATAATATTAATAATAATGATAATAGTAATAATGATAATAACAATAATAATTGATATAATATTGATATTTAGGAGAATAAATATAATAATGTTAATAATAAAGACATTAATTATAACGAAAATAATAATAATAATAATAGTAGTCATAATATTAATGATGATAATAATAGTAATAATAATAATAATGATGATAATAATAATGATAATACTACCACAACTACTACTACTACTACTACTGCCAATACTAGTAGTACTATTACTAATGATAATGATGATGATGATAATTATATTAATAATGATACAAATAATAATAGTGATATTAATACTGATAATTATAACAATAATGATGCTAATAATAATACTGATATTAATACTGATGATAATACTAATAATACTGATAACAATAATAATAATCATAATAAAAAATAATGATAGTAATGATGATAATTATTATTATTATTGTCATTATTATTATTATAATTATTATTATTATCATTATCATTGTTACTTTTATAGTAATAATGATAATGATAATAATAATAATTATAATAATAATAATGACAATAATAATAATAATAATAATAGTGATTGTTGAGGTGGTGGAAGATCTCATCTTCTATGTGTGTATGAAGAAAGTTTGGCTTGCCAATGTGGCGCATCTTTGAAATGGTAATCTTTGCAAAGATTAATTTCTTCCTCTACTAAAAACACATTTGAGTTCATAGGGCACTCAGGCCTAGGATAGTTTATGTCAAATAGTAAATGTAATTTAATGACTGATAATACTTTTGTTTTAATTCATTCATATTGGCATGTGAAGGGAAGTTGAATATGTTAACATCATGCTTCTGTAAACATGAAAAAAGTGAAGCTTACTTCTTCAATTAACACTTGTACAGATTAGCAGTCAGTAAATAGATCTTATTTATGCAAATGTTCCATAGCACATCAATTAGATAGAAAAATTGTTCTAGGCTTTTAATATTTTTGTTCATTCACGTAGGTGTGCCTACGTGAATGATGATGACGTGATTGTGCTATACTTTATATTTCCATAATATTTTCACTGTAATAAAACACAAAAGTTATCCTCACATCAGGGCAGACTTTATCCCTTTAATGGCAATTGAATATGGATAATATTATATGTGCATTACAGAAGTAGTGTTGAAAATGGACATTACACGACACACATTACTTGCTAAAAACAAAGGTTATCTCTATAACTGAACTAAATTCAGCTCTTTTATTGTTTTTACACGAGTTGCCGATTTGATTTATCTTGGCATGGTTGCTTGACAATGCATGAAAGAGAATGGAAATGGTAAACTTTTAATCATTTAATCAAAATGTAATCAAATTCGAACGTATTTCTCTGATTGTGACTATATACTTTAATATCCT
>BOPN01004829.1:0-5000 GCA_017312705.2 Penaeus japonicus
GGAGCCGCACTCTTGGGAGACGCACTCATCGCTGAACAAGCGCAGTTTTTCTGGAACATGTGATGCGGGCGGTGCACACGGCACACTGTTACTCGTCGTTGTCTTTGCTCATTCTCTTGCTGGTTCAGTTATTTTCTCACTCACCTCACTCACTCACTCACTCACTCACTCACTCACTCACTCACTCACTCACTCACTCACTCACTCACTCACTCACTCACTCACTCATTCGCTAGCCTATCACTCACTCTCGTTCAATTACTATTTACTATTTCATTTACGTACTCGCTTAACTATTAAACTACTCACGCATTTAGTTACTTATTCACTCGCTTCTTCACATATCTATTCACCGACTCACTTATTCAACCAACGGACTCACTCTGGAAAGGGCGGGCATAGTTTAGTTTGACGGTGACAGATGTAAGATTTTCAAATTGTTATCTTGTGTGTCAGTCAGTTCATTATCATGTCTGCTTGTTTTCTCTCTCTCTCCCTCTCCCTTTCTCTCTCCCTCCCTCCCTCCCTCCCTCTCCCTCCCCCTTCCCCTTCCTCCCTCTCTCTCCCTCCCTCTCTCCCTCTCTCTACCCCCCCCCCCTCTCTCTCTCTCTCTCTCTCTCTCTATCTCTCTCTCTCTCTCTCTCTCTCTCTCTCTCTCTCTCTCTCTCTCTCTCTCTCTCTCTCTCTCTCTCTCTCTCTCTCTCTCTCTCTCTCTCTCTCTCTCTCTCCCTCCCTCCCTCCCTCTCCCTCCCTCCCTCCCTCCCTCCCTCCCTCCCTCTCTCTCTCTCTCTCTCTCTCTCTCTCTCTCTCTCTCTCTCTCTCTCTCTCTCTCTCTCTCTCTCTCTCTCTCTCTCCCCCTCTCTCTCCCTCTCTCTCCCCCTCTCTCCCTCTCTCTCTCTCTCCCTCTCCCCCTCTCTCTCCCTCCCTCTCTCTCTCTCCCTCTCTCTCTCTCTCTCCCTCCCCCTCTCCCCCCTCCCTCTCTCCCTTCTCTCTCTCTCTCTCTCTCTCTCTCTCTCTCTCTCTCTCTCTCTCTCTCTCTCTCTCTCTCTCTCTCTCTCTCTCTCTCTCTCTCTCTCTCTCTCTCTCTCTCTCTCTCATATGTAAATACATATGTACATATATAGATAGATAGACAAGTGGATATCAATTATTGTTTATTTTCTTGTCTTTCTATAATCGTTTATGTGATATGTATGATCGTTATTAACTATATAACTGAAATGCATATTGCAATATCTGCTGCAATCCCAATGCGATGAAGTGCCCTCTGATTTGATTATTGGTATATTTCGAATGAATTCGGAATGGAATTGATAATGATGAGGATTTGAGAGGCATATTGCCCCCCTTACTTCATTTGTATTCGCACGTGCAGACGAAAACGTTCCGCAACGTTTGTTCAACTTTAAGGCGTATCTTCAAGAAAAAAGACTGTGCAATCGAACGGAAACCGGAAAGGTCTGAATTCCAATATTATTATGAGGAGGTATAAGGAGAGGGGTACGTGAAGGGGGGCTTGGGGAAAGGCAAAACCCTCCCACAATGCACTACGTAAACAAACGGTGACGTCACATGACCGTCGTTTTTGCTCACCTTTAATGTAACACGTGTTTTTCTCACTCTCGCTCTCTCTCTTTCCCTCGCAGGTGAGTGTTGCTAAGTAGTGTCGTGATGTGGGGATCGTATGTTCATTGTGTGTGCGTGCGTGCGTGTGTGTTTGTGTGTATTTACGCACGTGTTTACAGCTCTTGTATGTACCGGAGTTTCCTTTTTTTTAACTTTCATCATTATTTTTATTTCGTTTTAATTGTTACTAGTAGCCTTCCTGGACAGTTAGCCCGTACCATTGTTTTCTCCCATAATCCCCGATGGGTCATAGTGCATGGGGTATGGGCAGGGGAAGGGGCAGGAGGAGTAGTAACGTGGTGAAGATGATAGGCCTACGATAGGTTTATTTTGCTGAAAAGAGGAGCCAGAAGATTGGCTTTGGCTAAGCTGGTTGATGATGCTGACGTGTGGTTGTTATTCCGGCGATGCCTTTAGCAGGTTTGTTTGTTTGGTTTGTTGATAGTTAGATGTTTCGGTTGTCATAATTGTCATGGAGCAGAAATGATTGGTTTTTGTTGTTTATTGCGAAAGGAGTTTGCTGTTTTTGAAATGGTCGATTATTGTTATTGGTTATCTTCCCCGCTTTCTCTTTGGGTTTGTGTATCTAGGGACAACATTCTTCTTCTTGAAAGAGGTCGAAAGATCACGGGCCGGCGTGATCTCATTGAGGAGGAGGGCCCGGGGTGGAGGGAGGGGGGGGGGGTAAGCCGAGGAAGTTCATTGGGATTGGAATGTGTGGGTGGACGTTTCTCTTTATATGTGGAATGTTGTTGTTATTATTTATCTTTCTTAATTGTTTTTTTTTCTTATTGTCTTGTTTCTTTTTTTTCCCTTCTCTTCTCTTCATTCCCTTCCCCATCCCAATACTCTCTTCCCCATAGCTCGCTCTTTTTTTTCTTTCTTTTTCTCTCTTTTCCCCTTCTTTTTCCGTATGTTTTTCCCTTACTCCCACAGTCCTTCCTCTTGTACATTAAGAAAGAAAACTTCTAACAGATTTATGTAACAGAGATTGTCAATGTATACATGTATATATTTTTTATATATACTGTACATACATGCATGCATACACACACACACACACACACACACACACACACACACACACACACACACACACACACACACACACACACACACACACACACACACACACACATACACACACACACACACACACACACACACACACACACACACACACACACACACACACACACACACACACACACACACACACACACACACATACACACACACACACACACACACACACACACACACACACACACACACACACACACACACACACATATATATATATATATATATATATATATATATATATATATATATATATACATATATATATGTATATATATATATATATACATATATATATATATATATATATATATATATATATATATATATATATATATATATATATATATATATGCAGACCATTAAGTCCCTCCAAACAGTTTTCAGAATATGTGCGTATGTCTGTATGGTCTAATATGCCAGTATTTTTTTCCCTCGTAACTCCCATCTTTGGTCCTCTCTCCCCGACGACCTGTTAAATGAAGAGATGGTGCTTTTTCCGCTCTCTAGATTTGAAAATCTTACTTCATACTTTCTTCCTTATCATCTTATTTTACTGATGACTTTCCTCGTCTCCTCCTCGTTCTCCCGTCCTCTTCCCTCCTCCCTCCTCCCTCTTCTCTCCCCCCGTCCTCCTCCTCCCTCTCCTCTCCCCCGTCCTCCTCCTCCCTCTCCTCTCCCCCGTCCTCCTCCTCCTTCCTCCCCTCTCCCCCCGTCCTCCTCCTCCCTACCTCCTCTTCTTCCGCCTCCCTCATACTCATCATCATCATCGTCCTTCTCTTCCTCTTTCTCCTCCTCGTCCTCTTCTTCCTCCACCACCACCCGTCCTGCACGGAGGGTCACGAGGAGAGAGAAGAGAATGTAGCTTTAAAAGAAGAGCAGGAAGAGGAAGAGGAGGAGATAGAACAGAGGAGAGGAAGAGGAAGTAGGAAATAGAGATGAGGGTGAAGAAGAAAGAAAAAACCCTATGAAGGAGACGGAGACTGGGCCTGTTGTGGAAAGAGTCGAGGAAAGGGAAATGGAGGAGGAGGAGAATAATGAATATGATAATAATAATAGAATAATGATGATGATGTTAATAATAGTAATAGCAATAGTAATAATGATAATAATAATAACAATAGTAATAATGATAATAATGATAATGATAGTAAGAGGAGGAAGGAGAAAAAGGACGAGGCAAAGAGAGTAGGTGGCTTCGGGCCTTCCCTTGGCCTCGGGTGCGCTCGACGCTGTTCCAGGCAGGAGACCTGCCTTGGCCGTGCACACATTCACGTTGATATTGTTGCTGTTACTACTTTGGTTGTTGCTTTTGTTCTTCTTCTTGATCTTGTCTCGTTGTCTGCTCCCTTCCTATATTTTGTTCTTTATTCTCTGCATTTCATCCTGTCATCCCTTCCTCTCTTTCGGCCCTCTCGCCCTATCCTCCCCCCCCCATTTCTATCTCTTCTTATTCGGCCTCCCTTTCTATCCTTCCCCCTTTCACCCTCACGTCTCCCCACTCCCCTTCTCCCCTTCTACATTTCTCCCCCTCTCTGATTCTCCTCTTCTCGCCGTCTCCCCTTCTTACTTTCTCTTCTCTCCTTCTTCCCATCTTACTTTTCTTCCCATCTTACTTTCTCTCCTTCCATTCTGCTCTTCTTCCTCTCTCCCTCTCTCCCTCCCTTCCTATTCCCTTCTGTATCATTCTCCAACCTCAATCTCATCCCCGCCCTTCCTCTCTGCCTCGTCTCCCTCTCCTTCCCCTTCTCCCCTCTTTTCTTTTCCTCCCCTCTATTGCCCCCCCCCCCCCACCTACCCTCCAGTTTTTCTGCTTCGCCGAGCTTCTTTCGCCTCGGGCACTAAGGGCCAGGCCTGGCTCTCTCTCTCTCTCTCTCTCTTCTCCTCCTCTCTCCTTCTCTCTCCTCTCTCTTTCACTTTCTTTCCCCTCTCTTTCTCTCTCCCTTTCCCTTTCTCTCTCCCTTTCCCTCTCTCTCTCTCTCTTTCTCTCTCTCCCGCTCCTCCCCACAGCCTCCTTTGTTGTCTCCTCATCCTTCTTACCCCTCTCCCTCTCCCTCTCCCTCTCCCTCTCCCTCTCCCTCTCCCTCTCCCTCCCCCTCCTCTGCTTCTCCTCCCCTTCTCTTCCTCCACCCCCTGCCCTTCCTCTCTCCTCTCTTCTTCTTCCTCTGCCTCTCTCCCCCTCTCCCCTTCTCTCACTTTCTCTTCTTTTTCACCCTCCTCTCCTACTCGCTCCCCCGCCCCCCCCCCCTCCCTCGTCCTTCGCAGTCTGTTCGCCTCTTCCAATAACGTGG
>BOPN01004829.1:7500-13083 GCA_017312705.2 Penaeus japonicus
TTCCTCTTCCTCTTCCTCTTCTTCCTCGCCCTTTCCCCCCATCTCTCCCCCTTTTCCCCTTCCCCTTCTCCACCCCCTCCCTCTATTTTCCTTCCTGCGTGGGTGTGGTCGCGACTCATACTATATTTGGTTATTATTTTGTATCCTGTACTTTCCATTTTTTTGTCTTCCTTTTTGTTTTGTTTTATATGACTCTTTGTTTCCTTGTTATCTCCTCCTAACTTTATCCTTTATTTCTTTTACTATTGCTTGCTCCTCAGTTTGTGTAAGTGTAAGTGTTTGCGCACCGTTATTGCTTGTTTTTTTACGTGTGTTATTTTGTTGTATTTGTTTACATGTGAATATGCGTACGGTTATGTTTGTTTGTTTCTCTCCTTATGTCTGTAATTTTAGGGGTGTGGCCGCGTGAGTTCATTTAGTCTACGCACTACCCTTGTTTACCGTAGCGGGCGTGGCTATAGTAATAGTGTGCGTGTGTGGGCGACCTGGGGTTGGGGTGCCTACTAGGACACCCGTCCTCAGGGTGTGAGGGAGGAGCTGTGAGGGAGAGGGATTTCATGGGACGAAATGTGAGTGAGAGAATAGCTGAATGTTTGAGTGAGAGAGAAAAGGGTGAATGAATGGAGAATTGTGTGAGCGAGTGACAAAGCGACTGAATGAATGAGAGACCGAGTGAGTGAGTGAGTGAATGAGAGAGTAAATGAGTGGAGCCCGCGGGCGGCGTGTCTTTTCTTCATTGTTTGGCGCAAGTCCAGACAAGCAACACTCCAGGTCCCGCTCCATCCTACTTGCTTTCCTGCCCGTCTGCTTGCCAGCTTGCTTGCCTTGGCCTGCCTTGGCCTACCTTGAATTGACTCGAGTTGGCCTTGGCTTGCTCTGACTTGTCCTCTTCCACGTCCTCGACTGTGCATCTTGTTCCTGCTTGCTTTTGCTCGCTCTCGCTCTCTTCCCTTAGTTTCCTTGGCCGGTGATGTCGCAGTCAGTTGATTCCTTAGCGAGGGTGCCAGGATGCCAGTGCCACTCGAGGGTGACGGATGTGAGAAGGATGGAAGGATGTATGGGGAGATTTGGGGGAGGAGGTTTTTGATCGATTGGTTGACTTTGGCTTATTCAGAGTTGCTTTGTATTCTTGGCTTTCTTTCTTTCTCTCTTCGTTTTCGGTTGTTTCCTTTATTTACTCGTTTGTTTGGTGTTTCTGTAGGTCTTTCGGTTTTGGTGGATGGTCGTCTCTCTCTCTCTAGCGGGGAAATGAACGGGACCTCGGCTTCTCTTCCTCCCGACCTGCCTTGCGTTTCGTCTCCCACTTATCTTTTTTTATCGCTCTCGTTCTCTCTCCATCTCTCATTATCGTCCTTCAACCTCCCCCTCTCTCCTCTTCTCCTATACCCCCTCGCTACCTCCCTACCTTACCTGTTTCTTCTTCTACCTCCCTCCTTCCCTCATTGCTTCTTCCACCTCCCTCCCTGGCCCGTTTTTTTTTTATCACTAAAAACATAGACAAAAAACTTTTAATATCATTCGTGACGCATTGGATCAAAGGCCGTTTTTTTAGAGACTTTGATTAGGATCAGAATGCGTGGGGGAGGGAGGGAGGGAGGGAGGGAGGAAGAGGAAGACAGTGGGAAGGTAGAAGAGAAAGAGGGCGGGAGGGAAGAGGAGGGAGGGAGGGAGGGAGGGAAGAAGAGCAGGAAGTGAGGGAGGGAAGAGGAACAGGAAGGGAGGGAAGAGAAGGAGGAGGAGGAGGAGGGAGGGAGGGAGGAAGGAAGGAAGGAAGAAGGAGGAAGGGGTGGGGGGAGAGAAAGGCAAGAAGGAGAGGAAATGAGGAAGTGGAGGGTAGGTGTGGGGAATTTGGAAAGGATGATAAGTGGGGGAACAAAGGTGATTGGGGAAAACGGAGGGTGTAGGAGAAAGGGGATGGGGGAAAAGGGAATGGGAAGATGAAGTTAAAAAGGCGAAAGGAGGGAAGAGGGGAAAGGAGGGGAGGAGAAAGGATTAAAGAAGGGGAGAGAGAATTTGGGCAAGCAGGGAGGAGAGAGAAGGGTGGTGGTGGGAAGAGGGGTAAGGAGAGGAAATGGCAGGGCTGAAAAGAAAGAAGAGGCAAAGAGAAGAGAAATAAGGAAAGAGAGAGGGTGGAGAGAAAGGGGGATCGGGGGGGGGGGGGGGGGGCTTGCAGGGGGCAGAGTGGAGAACTTTGTGAGAACAGTTAGCGTCCGAGAGGAACTTTGATCACCGAGACTAAAACTTTGATCGATCGCAGGGGGGAGGGATTTTTCTGTTTGTGCTCCGTTTTAAGCGGATTTTCACGGTTTTATTTCATTATCACTTATCTTGTTTGATTTGGCGACGCGTTGATTATCTAAATTGGGAGAAGGCTTTTGGCTATTCCTTGTGTGCCATCACTATCTTTACTATTGAATTAATGTTGTTGTTTTTTTCATTGTTCCGATCGCAGGTTTTGTGATTGTTCCTCACTCTTCATCTGCTCACCTCGTTCAGTGTTGTAGATTTCAAGTAGTCTGTCTATGTATCTCTTGATTAATTAATCAATTTGGGTTTAATTAATATGTCTTTCTTTCTAAAAAAAAAAAAAAAAAAAAATCTTGCTCCAGTCACTCAGACAGGCCGCCCGATTGTCTGTCCATCATTCAGTAAACTATCAATCAAAAAGGAAAAAAAATCATGATTTGGGGGGAGAAGGCGGAAATGAAATTATGGCTGGCTAACGTTAGCAAGCCTCCGTGACGCAGTGGTCGAGTTGGCCACGGAAAAGAGAAAGGAAAATTAAATCGAAAAAAAGAAAGAAAAAAGAAATAAGAGAAAGGAGAACAAGAAAAAAATGAGGAAAAAGGGGGAAAAGTGAGGCTTTGCTAGACAGACAGATGACCAAGAAAATATTTTGAAATGGAATTTGTTGGTTCATTATTATTATTATTATTATTATTATTATTATTATATACCATTTCCAGTAATGAATAAAGCTTGTGGTTGAAGGACGGGCAAGACGATTGAGAAATAGATGAGGTTGCGTGGTGGAGAAAAGAGGTGGGAGAAAGAAAGCGTGAGATAAAAGGATAGCGGATTTGGGAAGGAAAAGGGAGGGAGAGAGGTTGAGGGGGAATAA
Source organism: Penaeus japonicus (assembly GCA_017312705.2). Lineage (NCBI taxonomy): Eukaryota > Metazoa > Arthropoda > Malacostraca > Decapoda > Penaeidae > Penaeus > Penaeus japonicus. The sequence goes on from BOPN01004829.1 coordinate 10,622, forward strand.
CGACAAGAAGGAAAAGCAGAGAGACCGAGACAGAGACAGGAAAGAGCTTATGGGAAAGGGAGGCTGTGGCGGCGGCGGCCTGGATGGATTGTATGGTGCCGTGATTCTAGGGGAAAAGGGGGTAGGGCTAGGGGAGAGGAGGAGAGGGGGAGGGGGGTTCTGGCGCCGGCACCGCTGGATGGTCCTGTGCCGTGTCCCCTCCGCCTCTCGCTCCGCCGCGCCCCTCGCTCCTCGCTCCATATGACGCTCCTTCTGTCCCCGGCTCTCCCTTATTCTTTCTCGTTCTCTTATTTTACCTCTCTCCCCCCCTCGCCCATCTCTTCTTTTTCTCCTCCTCCTCCTCTTCCGCCTCCGCCTCTTCCTTCTCTTATTTCTCTTATCCTTTCTCTTGTTCCACTTCTATATCTCTATTTCATCGTTCCGCCTTCCTTTTTCCATTCATCTATCCATGCCTACCACCATTCATTTCTCCTATCCACCCCTCCCTCCCTCTCTTTCTAACCTTTCCTCCCTATACCTCAATATTTCCCTCCCTCCCTCCCTCCCTTTCTAACCTTTTCCTCCCGATGCCTCAATATTTCCCTTCCTCCCTCCCTTCCTCCCTCCCTCCCTCCAACTCATCCCATACCCAAGCCTCACTAAACCCGTAAGTCCGAGATGGCGAAAGGCGGAGATAGAGAGATGGTGACGGAGGAGATGCTGGATGCTGATAGCGGGGAGGGAGGGAATGAGGGAGGCTGGCTGGCGGGTTGGCTGGTTGGCGGGTTGGCGAGGGCGGTCGTGTGGTCCTGTGGGTGGCGGATCCACGACTGATCCGCTGGGATTGGGACGTCCACAAGGGGATGGAGAAGAGGGAAGGAGAAGGAGAGTAAGAAAACAAAGACGAATGAGAGAAAAAATCGGAAGGAGAAGGGAAGAAGGTAAAGAAGGGGGAAGAATAAGAAGTAGAGCACAAATATGAGGGTGAAGAAGAATAAAAAATACGATGGTGGTGAATGTGGGTGTAGGATGACGAGGAATTAAAAGAGTAAGAAGAAGAGCAAGGAGAACAGGAAGAGAGAGAAAAAGATGGAGTATAGGGGACCGAGAAGTGGGAGAGGGCATTTAGTCGTATTGTGATCCTTTTGTGACTTTACGGCCTCTCGCAGCACCGTGCAGTGTGGGTCGTGTTCCTGTGCTCACAGCTCGAAGTCTTGTTCTGTCGGGGTTCGTTTCGGTGCGTTCAGAAGATTGCCAGGTGGTTCATTCGCACTCTAGGTTTTGGGTTCGGGTTCGGGTTTCGAATGTTTCTTTTGGTACAGGTGTGTTGGTTGGTTTGGTCAGTTCTCAGTTGGTTCACCTTAATTTTTTTACGATTGGTTTGGAACGGTCTCTTGGATGGTTCGCTCACATTGTCTGGTTTGGGTGTGGGTTCGATGTTGGAATGGCGGGTTCGGTTTAGGTGGCGGTTCGTTCCAGGTGTCGGTTTGGGTTAAAGTTTGTGTTCGGTATCTCGACTAATTCGTTCAGGTTTCACGGAGTTTGTTGTTTGTTTGTTTGTGTGTGTGTGTGTGTGTGTGTGTGTGTGTGTGTGTGTGTGTGTGTGTGTGTGTGTGTGTGTGTGTGTGTGTGTTTTAACGTGTATATTTTTGTTTGCTAATGTTTAGGTACGATTAAGTTTGCGGCGCGTTTGGGGCAGCCGGCTCGACGTCGGCGTTCCCGCGAGTGCATTTTGCGGTCATTCGTCAGCTGTGCGCCCCCGAGACACGCTCCGGGCCGCCTTCGTTGTCTTCTTCGCTGAAGAAGAGGGGGAGAACAGGAGGGAAGAGTGGAGAGAGAGTTTGAGAGAGAGGTGTGGGGAGTGTTTTCGGGAGAGGGACATAGGGAGGGAAAGGCTTGGAGGCAGAAAAGGGGGAAATGAGGAAATTGTGTGTGTGTTCACGCGTATGTATATATATGTGTATATGTATACACACATATATATGAATATAGATAAATAAATAAATAAATTTGCGTGTGTGTATGTGTGTATGTGTGTGTGTGAGAGAGAGAGAGAGAGAGAGAGAGAGAGAGAGAGAGAGAGAGAGAGAGAGAGAGAGAGAGAGAGAGAAGGGTCTCCTCAGGGGCCAAAACCTTTTTTAAAAGAGGATGTGAGTAGGGGGAGGGGAAGCGCGGGGATATGGGCAAAAAGACGATAAAGGATATCAATTTCATTAGTATTCTTAGGAAATATGGCGGATACGGATACGGCTGCGATCTGACGGAGGTGGAAATACCGGTGTTTGGCTTGAAAACCGTTTCAGGTTAGACGTCCGTGTTCACGTGTGTGTGTGTGGACTTTTGGAAAGAGATAGACAATAAGTTACTAAGACAGAGACAAACAGAGAGACGGGGGGAGAGAGAGAGAGAGAGAGAGAGAGAGAGAGAGAGAGAGAGAGAGAGAGAGAGAGAGAGAGAGAGAGAGAGAGAGAGAGAGAGAGAGA
>BOPN01004829.1:13165-18165 GCA_017312705.2 Penaeus japonicus
GAGGGTAAAGAGAGAGAGAGGAAGAGAGGGTAAAGAGAGAGAGAGGAAGAGAGGGTAAAGAGAGAGAGAGGAAGAGAGGGTAAAGAGAGAGAGAGGAAGAGAGGGTAAAGAGAGAGAGAGGAAGAGAGGGTAAAGAGAGAGAGAGGAAGAGAGGGTAAAGAGAGAGAGAGGAAGAGAGGGTAAAGAGAGAGAGAGGAAGAGAGGGTAAAGAGAGAGAGAGGAAGAGAGGGTAAAGAGAGAGAGAGGAAGAGAGGGTAAAGAGAGAGAGAGGAAGAGAGGGTAAAGAGAGAGAGAGGAAGAGAGGGTAAAGAGAGAGAGAGGAAGAGAGGGTAAAGAGAGAGAGAGGAAGAGAGGGTAAAGAGAGAGAGAGGAAGAGAGGGTAAAGAGAGAGAGAGGAAGAGAGGGTAAAGAGAGAGAGAGGAAGAGAGGGTAAAGAGAGAGAGAGGAAGAGAGGGTAAAGAGAGAGAGAGGAAGAGAGGGTAAAGAGAGAGAGAGGAAGAGAGGGTAAAGAGAGAGAGAGGAAGAGAGGGTAAAGAGAGAGAGAGGAAGAGAGGGTAAAGAGAGAGAGAGGAAGAGAGGGTAAAGAGAGAGAGAGGAAGAGAGGGTAAAGAGAGAGAGATGAAGAGAGGGTAAAGAGAGAGGAAGAGAGGGTAAAGAGAGAGAGAGGAAGAGAGGGTAAAGAGAGAGAGAGGAAGAGAGGGTTAAAGAGAGAGAGAGAGAGGAAAAGAGGGGTAAAGAGAGAGAGAGAGAGAGAGAGAGAGAGAGAGAGAGAGAGAGAGAGAGAGAGAAGAACGAAAAGGAAGAAGCCACGGAGGACACACTGGAAGTAGATAATGATCGTGGGAAGTTTTTATGGTAATGAAGCCGCCCTCGCTTCCCCCTCCCCCTTCCCCCGCAACCTGAGGAATGGCGGAAGGAAGGAGGCCGCCCCGCCGATAATGTTATTAATATCTTGGAAACAGATGATCGAAAATGAGCGAGAAAGTGAGAGGTAGGATTTTTGGTGGGGGAGGGAGGGCAGCGGGGGTTGGGGGAAGGACCTGAGAGGATCGGTCGCGAAGGAGAGCCGGGGAAAGAACATCGTCTTAAGGCCTGTCGGCGACGTCCTGTAACGTCCTGCGAAGTTGCATCGGGTGTTGGTCCAAGGGCCAGCTCGACTCTTTCTATGTGATTCGCTCTCGTGCCTTTCTCTCTCCTCGTGTTTTTTCTGTGCATTCCATTCTTCGTATCTATACCTCTTGCCTTCCTTCCCTCCCTCCTTCCCTCCCTCCCTCCTTCTCCCAGTTTCTTTCCTTCCCTCCTCATTTGCCTCTCTCATATTTTCTTTCTCGTACCTTCCTTCCCTTCACAGTTCTTCTTGTTTTCCATCTCTCTCCCTCTCTTGCTTTCTATTCCTCCTCGTGCCGTCCTCCCTTCCATTCGTTATCACAGTTTATCCCCATTCCCTCCCCCAAAGCCCGAAGTACTTAAACGAGCAAGAAATTACGAGAACTCCCCTCGTTTGTGGGCGTGGGTGCCGAGTTATGCATGCAAGCGGGTGGGTGGGGTGGGATGAAGTGGGATGGGGCGGGATGAGGAGGGGTGGGGTCGTGTGGCCGTTGCAAGAAGAAGAAATTGAGTTGAATTATGAAAGTAGGGGAAGAAGAGGAGAAGAAAGTAGAAGCAAAAGATTGAGGCAGAGGAGATAAGGAAGAAGGATGGAATCGAAGATTGAGCTGAGTTAGTAGAAAAAAATCATGGTTAAATGCTAAGACTTTCAGGAAAGACCAATTACCAACAGAAAAAGATGACGTCACTTCTAACTGATGACGTCACCTTGAACAGATGATGTCATCGGAGCTAGAAATAATACGAACATGTTCGCTGATTAAGCCACGAGAGAAAGAAAGAAAGAGAGCGAGAAAGAGGGGAAGGGGTAGAGGGAGAGACAGAGAGAGGAAAAAAATAAAGCAAAACGATTTGAATAGGAGTATTAGTAATTAATGATAATGAGAGATATGAAACTTACCAATTCCCCCAAAAACATTACCGAAAGAATTAATAATATTGTTTGTAATAATATGCTAGCGTGCAACTCGATCAGCTGAGTACTCGGTGTTGCCATATGGGCAGCACGCCGCCGCCGCCGCCACACATGGTTGTCGCAGAGTCCGTCATCGTCAGTGCCGACCGGACTGCGTCACGGAACTACGGAAGCGATATCGCTTATCGCGTCGGGCGTGTCGTGTCGTGTCGTGTGAAGTGACGTACGGAGTGTGTCATCTCAATTTTTGTTTTGCTTCTGTGCTTGACGTCGTGACGGTTCTTGTGACGCGGGTGGAGACTGTGTGACAGGGTACGTGTCTTGTGCTCGTGTGCTTGCTTTTCTTGTTTGCGTATTTGTTGTGCTCACTTCTCTTCCCTCCCCCTCCTCCTCCCCACCCCACCGTATCACTGGAATGGTGCGGGGGAATTTCGTTGTCAAACGCTTAATATATATTTATATATATATATATATATATATATATATATATATATATATATATAGAGAGAGAGAGAGAGAGAGAGAGAGAGAGAGAGAAAATCCTGTGGCGGTGCAGTTCCTGTGGATAGCAGTGGCTGTGGCCGGATTCCCCCACCCTCTGCCCCCTCCCACCTCCCGTCCCTCCCTCCCATCGTCCTATCCTCCTTACGTCCCCCTCTCCCCCCTCCCTCCCTTGTGGGCGGTGCGGAAGCTCTCGGAAAAGGGGGGGGGGGAGAGTCGGGGAGGGAGAGGGTGCATTTATTTAAGGGACGGGAGGGGGCGGGGGGAAGCTGTTAGTTCGGAGGATTTCTGTCTAGTTTCCGCCGAGGAAGAAAATTGGTATATGGAGCATGAAGATTCTCTCTCTCCCTCTCTCTCTCTCCTCCCTCTCTCTCTGATTCCTCCCTCTCCCCCCTCTCCTCCCTCTCCCCCCTCTCTCCCTCTCTCCCTCTCTCCCCCCCCCCCCCCTCTCTCTCTCTCTCTCTCTCTCTCTCTCTCTCTCTCTCTCTCTCTCTCTCTCTCTCTCTCTCTCTCTCTCTCTCTCTCTCTCTCTCTCTCATGGCGATTCACTAATCATTTATTGCTTATATCTGCACTTCCATATTATCACATTGTAATTGTTTCCTTTTTTTCTTTTCAGGTGAGTGAGACGAGGCTAGCGACGACAACTTTATCTCGGTGTGCTGTATTTATGGTGAATATTCGGCGTTTTGTATTTGCGTTCGAGTGTGACCTTAGGGCGGGTGAAAACACACACGTACGCACACACGCTTTTCTCTTTTCTCTTTCTCTCTCTCCTCTCCCCTATCTCCTCTCTCCTCTCTCTCTTTCTCTCTTTCTCTCCTCTCTCTTTCTCTCTTTCTCCCTCTTTCTCTCTTTTTCTTGATTGACTTGAACAAATGCCAAACAAAGGATGAACGAAAGTAAGTGAAACTGGGAAACGAAAGCTAAAGAAAGAAAATGAGAGAAAGTCAAGCGAGGGATGATGCCAGCCATTATAAGAGAGAGCAAAATGACCCTAATTAGCATTTTAGTAAAAAAAAAATTGAGGAAGCAGTGGGATTTTTTTTCTTGTCTGATAATTTTCAATAGCAGTTTTTGCTTCTGAATGTTTTTCTTGTTTTTTTTTTAACATAAAGAAAGTTGTTTTAATGTTTCTTGTTTTGGATCTAGAGGTTGGGAAGGGGATTAAAAAAAACTTTTTTTTTTTTTTCGAAATAAGCGCTCCATAAGTTAAATGCATACATACATACGAAGGGAATCTCCCCCCCCTATCTCACTCTCTCATTCTCTCATTCTCTCACTCTCTCACACACACTCACACTCACGCACGCACACATTTGTTTAGTGTTTAAATTGAATGCCAGGTTCAAAAGCCTCGCGCACTGCAGATTGAACACTATTTCACACCTGTCGCTCCGAGCTGCACATTGGCTGTGTAGCTCGTTTACGGATGTTCACCTTAACTGTATACTGTCGAGCGATTTGGATAGACAAAAATATATTTAAAATATATACGTCTACTCACACGCGCGCGTGCAAATAGAGTGAGGGAGAGAGAAAGTCAGTGAGTCAGTTAGGCCAGTGTTTGAGTGGGTGAGTGAGGAATAGAGAGAGAGAGACGGAGAGAGAGGTGGGGAAATAGCTGCAATTTTAGCTAAAACATGATCTGAACCCCCCCCCCCCCCCAGGTATCACAAGGCCTGCTCTCTTAGCCTGCTCAAAGCACGCAAGAGTCGAACGGTGCAGGCTCCAGAACACACCCTTGCTGCACGCCTAGTCCACGAGGAAGGCGTCAGGATTCTTGCCTTACTCTTATTCTCCGGAAAGAAGGAAAAGCGAGCATATCACTGCCGCCGTTTGGAAAGGGGGAACCTTGTTCGTGTGTTTTGTGTTCCGGATTTTAGATGATTTTCAGTGCCAGGGCCATCTGTGGATTCAAGAGGATTTGCAGTGATATCACGGCGGTCTTTTCCTCCAGGTTTTAGCCAAGGGAATAGCTATCCTCCGATGAGTAATTATTATTTTCTGATCCTACTAACTTGGCCTTTCCCTGTCTCATCTTATTTTTTGAAGCGGCCGGAAGGTCCTTCAAAGAAAATTGGGGAAAAAAAATCTCAGCACTGACGTCTTCCCTGGGTGGCTACTGCTGTCGTAAATACCGCTTACTTAGGCCCAAATAACTTTTCTAGGCCTAAAATAATTTACCATCAAACGAAAATCCTGCCACACTTTGGATCAGACCCAAACTAGCTACTGGCTACAGGTTTTAAAATGTCTCTCTCACGAAGCAGGTTTCATTCTCGGGTGCAGGTTCCCCAGAAAGCCTTTCACGTTACATCATACTCGAGCCTTAAACCCGCGAGGCAGTTCCCAGCACAGACCCTTTTACTTACTGCTACTGAAACAGTCGACGTCTTCGCTCGACTGACGAGCGTTCATCGGCAGCAGTTCGATTCTCCCTCCTGAAGGAATCCAAAGGTTATTGAGACCACCG
>BOPN01004829.1:35665-40665 GCA_017312705.2 Penaeus japonicus
TCGGGACGGCTATTACTCTGATGCGTAAGGTATTTGTGGCGACTACCCTCACCTCTTCCTCTCCCCCTCTTCTCTCTTTCCTTTCCCCTCTCCCCTCTCCCCTCTTCCCTCTTCCCCCTTCATTTTACCCTCTCTCCCTCCTCCCTCCTCCCTCTCCCTCTCCCGGTTACATGACTCATCACTGTCGCTCACGTGGAGGTGGTATTCCCCAATGCCCTCCTCTCTTCCTTCGGTAACTTCTCTGGTAGGCTTCTCTCTCTCTCTCTCTCTCTCTCTCTCTCTCTCTCTCTCTCTCTCTCTCTCTCTCTCTCTCTCTCTCTCTCTCTCTCTCTCTCTCTCTCTCTCTCTCTCTCTCTCTCTTTTTTTTTTTCTCTCTCCCTCTCTCTCTCTCTCTCTCTCTCTCTCTCTCTCTCTCTCTCTCTCTCTCTCTCTCTCTCTCTCTCTCTCTCTCTCTCTCTCTCTCTCTCTCTAACTCTCTCTACTCTCTCTCTCTCTCTCTCTCTCTCTCTCTCTCTCTTTCTCTCTTTCTCTCTCTCTCTCTCTCTCTCTCTCTCTCTCTCTCTCTCTCTCTCCCTCTCTCTCTCCCCCTCTCTCTCTCTCTCTCTCTCTCTCTCTCTCTCTCTCTCTCTCTCTCTCTCTCTCTCTCTCTCTCTCTCTCTCTCTCTCTCTCTCTCTCTCTCTCTCCTCTCTCCTCTCTCTCCTCTCTCTCCTCTCTCTCTCTCTCTCTCCTCTCTCTCCTCTCTCTCCTCTCCCTCCTCTCCCCTCTCTATCTCTCACTTTCTCAGTCTCTTTCTCTTGAAGCTCTTTTGTTGTTCTTTTTGTGTCTTTACATGCGCGTGCGTATAAGCGTTCGCCGGAACGCTGTTTGTTTACTTTCTTTCGCCGTTGCTTGCTTGTTTGCTTGCATGCTCTGCCCACTCCTCTTTGTCCTCCTTTCATCTCCTCCGTCTCCGCCTCCGCATCCTCCTTTCCTCCACGTCTTTTACCACCGAACCTTCCTTCGTATCCTCTTCCTCCTCATCATCCCTCTCCTCTTCCTCCTGCGCTCTCTCTTCCTCCCCCTCCCCCTCCTTTTCCTTTCCTCCTCTCCCCCCTTCCTTTTCCTATCCCCCTCCTTTCCCACTCCCCCCCTGTTCCCCATCCCCCAGCTCCTCCTCCTCTTCCTCCTCTTCCTCCACCCCTTCCTCCTCTTCCTTCACCCCTTCCTCCTCTTCCTCCTCTTCCTCCACCCCCTCCACCCACCGCCCGAGCTGCAGCACACCTGCACCAGCTACACCTGCGTCAACACAGCTGCCTCGTTAGCCTCGCGGCCCGAGCGCTGCGCTAAATTGTTTGCCGACTTTCTCCTAAAAGATTTGGACACATATTGGATTGTTGAATCTGTAACTATGTAAAGTCTGCCTCCCTCCCTCCTCTCCTACCCTTCCTCCCCCCTTCCCTCCTTCCTTCTTTCATTCCTTCCTTCATTCATTAATTAATTCATTCATTCATCATTTTCCCCCTCCTTCCCTATCCTCCCCTTCTCCCCTTCCTCCCTCCCTCCTACCTCTCCTCCTCCTCCTCCTCCTCCTCCTCCTCCTCCTCCTTCTTATCCTCGTCCTCTTTCTCATCTTTCTCCCTCCTTCCCTCCCTCCTCCCCCTTCTTCATTCACTCCTCTCTCTCCTTCCCTCTCTCACCCTCACCCTTCTCTCTCTCTCTCTCTATCTCTCTCTCTCTATCTCTCTCTCTCTCTCTCTCTCTCTCTCTCTCTCTCTCTCTCTCTCTCTCTCTCTCTCTCTCTCTCTCTCTCTCTCTCTCTCTCTCTCTCTCTCTCTCTCTCTCTCTCTCTCTCAATCTCTCTCAATCTCTCTCACTCTCTCGCTCTCTCACTCTCTTACTGGTCCTTTTTTATTCTCTCTCTCACTCTCTCACTCTCCCTTTCTCTGTCTCTATATATCTATCTCTATCTCCCCTATCGATCTATCTATCTCTTTCTCTCTTTCATTCTCTCTTGCTCTGTTTATCTGTCTATCTCCTCTCTCCTCTCTCTCTCTCTCTCTCTCTCTCTCTCTCCTTTTATTTTTTTCTCATTTTCTCATTTTCTCTTTCCTTTCTCTACCCTCCCCTCCCCGCCATTTGGCATGGTTATCAAACTTGGTAAATACTGATGAAAAATTTAGCACTGGCGCTGTTTATATTGTGTGTCTACATAGCTTTTTCTCGTCCGCTTTCGCTCTCTTCGTGTGTGTGTGTGTGTATATGTGTGTGTGTATGTGCGTGTTTGTTTAATTGTTTTTGTGCTTTCCATTTTTGCGTATGATTATACCTGTTGTTTATACGTGCTCAGCTTGTCTGCCACCCCCCTCCCCCTCTCCCCTCTCGTGCACACTGACAAAACATTGTGAAGTGATATTTAGATAAGTAGCAAGGGGGAAAAAATATGTAAATAATGATGAAAAGGCGTTTATGTAAGTAGATAAAAAGATCTTAATGTAGGTAGACTAAAAGGCATTTATCGAAGTCATCGAAAAAAAATGAGCTGTGGTAAATGAGAGTTTGAGATCATCTACTTCGCTTAATTAACTCATGATGTTTTTTTTTCTCTTTCCCGCAGGTACGTAATGCTTCTCTTCCTGTCGTGTTAAGTGAGGGGGAAGGGGGTTGGGGAGGCAACAAGGTAAGGACTCCATTAGTGTCTGTCTATGTTTGTATTTGTATTTGTATTTGTATTTGTATTTGTATTTGAAAGGAAATGAGTAAGAGTGTGATTGTTTTTGTATATGCGTATGTATATTATGTATGCACCGTTATATGCTTGTGTGCGTATGGCCAGTGTGCATTTCTTCTGTATTTGAATGGGTGTATCACAGATAAAGGAAGGGAGGTGGGGTGGGGGAGGTGGGTATAGGAGCTTCATTATGTATCGGTATTACGGCGAGGTTCAGCGACCTCTTCGAACATCACAGAGGAATGCTTTTGTGTGTCTTTCTTTTTAATGTACACTGGTGCTTTTATATGCGTTCGTATTTTTGCTTGTTTCTTTTTTCCCCCTCAGCTCTTCCGTTCGTTCGTACGTTCTGTTGGTTTGTTATGCCGTGTCTGTTCATTGGGTTGTGTTTATTTTCTCTCTTGCGTATATTATTGGCCTTTGTTTGCTTTTCCCACGGTTTACTCACAGCAGCTTTTATTAGAGTCTTACCCTAAGACTCCCTTGCTCTCTAACTATCTATCTCTGTCTCTCTCCTATCCTCTATTTTCTTCTCTTTCTCTGTCTCTCTCCTTATCCCTCCCCCTACCCCTTTCCCTCCCTCTCTTCCTCTTACCTCATCAACCTCCTCCTCCTCCTCTTCCTTTGTAGCCCCTCTCCTTTTACCCTCCTTCCTCCCCATCCTCTCCTCCTTTTTCTTCTCCTCCCCTCTTCCCCCATTTTACTCCCCCCCCCCTCCAACCTTGTCCATGCAGGTGTTGCGTTTACACTGTAACTGACAGTAATATGTCGGTGTTTGTGTGTGTACGGATGCGATGCTCAGGGCTAGAAATACAGACTTTTTTCTTTTTTTTTAACCTTTCCCCTTTTCTTTTTCTTTCTTTCTTTTTAATCTCTTTCTCTTTTTCTTGTCTTTCTTTATTACAGGGATAGGGAGGCCGATAAATATGCAGAAAAAAGACAAACAGATCGAAGGAATGTCACGAAGAAGAGAGAGGGAGAGAGATAGAGAGGGAGGGAGAGAGAGAGAGAGAGAGAGAGAGAGAGAGAGAGAGAGAAGAGAGAGAGAGAGAGAGAGAGAGAGAGAGAGAGAGATAGAGAGTATATATATCGTAAATATCATGAACGAAAGCATAAAAGAGAATGTTTTCATTTAAAAAAACATTAAACAAATGTATATATTCAATATATGACTTCGAGTACAATTTACTAAAGATCTATCATGCACAGCCATCACTTATGATTTTAGAACAACTGCATAAAGAGACAAATATGTACTTGGTATAGAATTCCACAAAAAAAGAGACGATTGATAATAATAACGGTAAGGGATAAAAAAAAAATTACTGATAAAAGATATTATACAATTTAGCCTAAAAAAAAAACACGATAGGATAAAGAATAATAAAACTGACACTTAAAACAAGAAGAAAAACAAAAAACAAAACAAAGATATACACACAAACACACACACCGACAATTAAAACAAGAGAAAAAAAACAATAAAGCGATATTCCCACAAAAAAGGAGGAAAAAAAAAAAAAAAAACATATCACACACACACACACACTCAAACTCCAGCTGTTTCCAGAGAGGTGCACGGCCAGTATGCAAATTAGCTACGTGTGTCTCTTACTCGCTTTCTCTGCAGATGCGACACAAAAGTTCCGTGAAATTAAGTCTGTTAATAAAGTGATGAATGAGAGGAAAGGAGGGAGGGAGGGAGGGAGGGAGGGAGGGAGGGAGAGCTATATATACCGTAATGTTGACACGCGTTACTTCCTCGTCCAGGATAATTCTGTCGGCGGGAGGCGTGTTGTGGCGGCGGTGTCGCTCTGAAAGTCATCTCAGGTCGGGCCTTTGAGGGTGTAATGAGAAGGGGGAATGGCAGGGGCAGGGCAGGGGCAGGGGGAAGTGGAGGAATGTTGGCGGAAGGGGAAAGGGGGATTGGAAGAGGGGGGTGAGGCAGGAGGTCTAGATAGAAAGGAGTAAAGGCGAGATGAGAGTTGAAGGTGAGGGAGAGATTCAAACATACGAGAGGCGATAGACTATTAGAGAAAGGGCGTGAGACCGCGGGCGGATGGCACGTGGTTCTGGCTGCAGGATGGGCGTCTCGTGGCTTAGTGGGCGTGTCGGAGTGGGCGGGGCTAGCGGCGGTGGGAGGACCGTCCGCCCGACGCCGCCGCCCAGTGCACCTCTGCCGCTCCTGTGGCGCTGCTCCTGCGTGGCCCTCGTGCCTGGCTCGCCTCTCCCGCGGGACGCTCCCGGTGCTGTATCGTGTGCCGTAAGCTGTGCTTGGGCCCTCAACCCCCG
>BOPN01004829.1:50665-60665 GCA_017312705.2 Penaeus japonicus
AAAGGAAAGAAAAAGAAGCAGCTCGCCTGGACTTTGTCTTGGCGGAGTTGAGGATAGATTGCGTGCTGGTCTTCGCGTGTTCCCCAATCCCTACGGCCGAGATGAGGGTGACTCGTGTCTGCTCTCTCTCTTTCTTTCTTTCAATCTCTCTCTCTCTCTCTCTCTCTCTCTTCCTCCCTCCCTCCCTCTCTCCCTCTCTCCCTCTCTCTTTTTTTCTCTCTTTCTTGGTGTCTTTTGGTGTTTCTTGGTTCTCTCTTGGTGTCTCTTGATGTCTCGTCATCTCTCCTGTCGTCTCTCTCTTTTGCGTTTCCTCCGCGCCCCTTCGCTTTCGTTATCTTTTATCTTCCTTCTTCTCTATCTGGTTTTCTGTCCCTATCTATCTATTTGATTCCTTCATCTCTCCATGAATTTCTGTTATCATTATTATTATTTACTATTTATAATTTATTATTTTTTATATTATTACTATTTTATTATTATTATTACTATCATTACCATTAAGATTATGACTCTGATTACTATTATGATTACTATTCATAGAATATCATTAAAGTTCTTATTGTTGTTTTTGATGTTGTCATTGTTGTTCTGTATAGAAGTTGTTTTCCGGATCAAGTCTCTTCATATCTTTCCTCGCTTGGCAGACATTTCCTTTGCAGGAAAACGCACATCCTGAGCAACTGCAGAAGAAGTAGACAGTCTTGCATGGTAGAGGCCGGAGAATGAATGAGCACTGAACCGGGCATAGAATGGTTTGGGGCTTGGTATGTCTGTCCGTCTGTTGGTGATGTTCCTTGCCCATTCTCTCTCTCCCCTCCTCTTTTCCCCTCTTCTTTCCTCCCATCTCCCCCCTCCCCCCTCCCTTCCTCCAACCCTTCACCTTCTCACTCACTCACTCACTCACACACTTATTCACTCTCCTCTCCTCTTCTCTTTCCCACTAACTCTCACACCACCACTCCCAATCCATCTACACAGATTTCTGCTCGTCCCGCCACCTCCAACTTACCTGTTGTCTGCTTACCTAGCAGTCTCCTTACCTAGCAGTCTCCTTACCTACTTCCTCACCTAATGGCCAGGCTACCGATCCGGGCGCCTGTTCCATGCTTTTATCTGAGCGTTTCCGGGATGAGGGAGGCAGAACGCGCAAGGGTGAGACTCGTGCCAGCTCCGAGGGTGATGGCAGGGAGAGGGAGCGATAGAGGGAGGGATTGACGGAGAGAGAGAGAGAGAGAGAGAGAGAGAGAGAGAGAGAGAGAGAGAGAGAGAGAGAGAGAGAGAGGGGGGAGATAGAAAAGGTTTAGGGGAAAGGGAAAAGGAATACTAAAGATACAGAACAGAAAGGGAAAAGCAGATGGAGAGGGAAAAGGGGAAAGGATGGAGAGGGAAAAAGGGACAGATAGAGAGAGTGGAGGAAAAGGGGAGAGAAAGAGAGAGTGGAGGAAAAGGGGAGAGAAAGAGAGAGTGGAGGAAAAGGGGAGAGAAAGAGAGAGTGGAGGAAAAGGGGAGAGAAAGCGAGAGTGGAGGAAAAGGGGAGGGAGGGGAAATATTGAGAGATTGAGATATTAATTAAGAGAAGGAAAAATCGAAAGAAGTAGAGATTGAATAAGGTAGATATCGAGAGAGGTAGAGATTGAGTGAGGAAGAGGGAGGGAATTAAAATGTGAGGAATTAAAGCGTATATGAGGAAGATGAGTAGGAATGTGAAGGAGACACCCCCAGAGTGAGTGAGAAAGAGCACGGCCATGAAAGTGAGCAAAGACAAGGGCATCCTACAGGCATGAGGGAGGGGCCAGAGGGCGTGAGAGCCTACAGAGGGAGCCTAGGAGAGTGCTTGACCGCGAGTCCTGATGTCCCACAGAGCGTGTGATGGATGGATGGATGGATTGATGGATGGATTTATAGATGGATGGAGGATCAGCACCAAATCTCCAGCTTCGTTTACGGCGCACGCAAGGGGGCTCGCAAGGGGGCACATGGACGGCACTCTTGTTCTTAGTGTTATTAAAGGTCGACCAATCTCTATATTTCTCCCTCCTCTCGTGTTTGCCCCTTTTTTTCCAGTCCTCTGGATTTTCCTCAAGCTTCCGGTCGCGCCTCCACCTTTCTTACCTCCTGTCCCTCTCCCTCCCTCCTGCCTGCTTCTTCATTCTCCTCCTGCCCTTCTTGCATGCTTCTCCTTCTTTTTTTATTCTTCTCCTGTGGCTGCTTCTCCACTTTTTCCTTCTTTTCCCCCTCCTCCTTCTCCTCCTCCCCCATCCGCCTCCTCTTCCCCCCCTCCCCCTCCTCTCCTCTCCCTCCTCTCCTCCCCCTCCTCCACCTTTCCTCCTCCACTCCTCTTCCCCTTCTCCCCTCCTCCTCTCCTCTTCCCCTTCTCCCCTCCTCCTCTCCTCCTCTCCTCCTCTCCTCTCCTCCACTCCTCCTCTCCTTCACTCCTCCCCTCCTACCCTCCTCCACTCCTCCACTCCTCCACTCCTCCTCTCCTCCACTCCTCCTCCATTCCTCCTCTCTTCCACTCCTCTCCTCCCCTCCTCTCTTCCACTCCTCTCTTCCACTCCTCCTTAACCCCCCTTTCCCCCTTCCCACCTCTCCCCCTCCATCTTCGATCTATCTCTGTATATGTGTCCGATGAGTGGGTATCGCGGAATCTATTTCTGTGGCCGTGCGTTACAACCTCTATATGGATGGGTGTGTTTAGCCTCGTGTCACTAAGTGCGTGCGAGAGAGAGAGAGAGCCCTTTGGCATGTGTGTGCGCGAAGGGGAGTGGGGGAGAGGCGTGGTGGGGAGGGGGTTCGGAGGGAGGGTGTAGACTGTAGAGGGGAGTAGTATCGAATCGAACGTAGAGTGTGTATATTTATATGTCCGTATGAATCTTTCGTAGCACTGCCATAATGTAGGGTCGAGTTTGGAGGTAGGGTCGTTGGAGGTTTCATTCGATTGTGTCACACATTACTGTAATTTGGTATTTTTTGTAAATGAGTGAGTGAGTGACTTGCTCGCTCACTCACTCACTCACTCACCCACCCACTCACTCACTCACTCACCCACTCACTCACTCACTCACTCACTCACTCACTCACTCACTCACTCACTCACTCACTCACTCACTCACTCACTCACTCACTCACTCACTCACTCACCCACCCACCCACTCACTCACTCACTCACTCATTCACACTGCGAATGTGTTCTATAGATATTACCATCGAATGTTGCCCTAAAGCCACTCGAGCATTTTTGTACACTGTAATTAGCAATACCATGTTAGTGGTATCAAAACGACCGACCATTTTCCCCATGTACGCATGTAACAAAAACACAGATGTTTGCGTATGTGTGTACGTTCGTGTGTGTGTGTTTATGTGCGAAGGAGCCTCACGTTGGCGAAGTCCTTCAGTTTTCAGTCTTCAGTCGAATCGATCATGGGTAATGGCTGTTCGTTCTTAGAATTGCGCTGACATTACGACACCTTTCTCCGTTTTCTTTTTGAGGTTTAATTCATTCGCGAGAAGTAGGGGAGACTTGTCCACTTTCATCGTCGACAGGATATCGACTGTGCCTTTGATGGAGGGGAAAAAGGAAGAAATTGATTATCATGCCGATTTCATGGTTTTATCGGCGCTTTGGTCGGTTGCTCTTATCATGGGATATCTACTCTGTTTTGTTTTATAATTGGCGTTGAGTGTCTTTCTGATAAGCGTCGAATGTAGTTTGAATATGAATCTGATATAACGGCTTATTTTTTATTTTGTTTTATTAATTGCCTTTTTTAATTGGCTTTTTTAATTAATGTGGGTAGTATT
Organism: Penaeus japonicus; assembly: GCA_017312705.2. Taxonomy (NCBI): domain Eukaryota; kingdom Metazoa; phylum Arthropoda; class Malacostraca; order Decapoda; family Penaeidae; genus Penaeus; species Penaeus japonicus. Next base: position 54,470 of record BOPN01004829.1, read on the forward strand.
ATAGCCCCATCCTCCGTCATTCTCTCCCTCCTCCTTCCTCCCACCCTCTCTCCCTCTCTCTCTCCCTCCCTTCCTCCCTTCCTCCCTCCTTCATCATATCACCCTCTCTCTCTTCCTTCCTCTCCCTCCCTCCCTCCCTCCCTCCCTCTCCCTCTCTCTCCCTCTCTCTCCCTCTCTCTCCCTCTCTCTCTCTCTCTCCCTCTCTCTCTCTCTCTCTCTCTCTCTCTCTCTCTCTCTCTCTCTCTCTCTCTCTCTCTCTCTCTCTCTCTCTCTCTCTCTCTCTCTCTTTCCCCCCCTCCCTTCCTCCCTCTCTCTTTCCCCCCCCCCTCCCTTCCTCCCTCTCTCCCCCCCTCCCTCCCTCCCTCCCTTCTTTCCCCTCCCTCCCTTCTTTCCCCTCCCCCCTCCCTTCTTTCCTCCCTCTTTTCTCTCACAGAGATAATAAATATTGATAAAAAATTTCTTACGAAACGGCCCTCAGCAACTGTCCTGCATTTGACCTCGATTGTCCCTTGCAGGTGATGGGAGTGCGGGGGGGGGGGGGGACAAGGGCAGTAGATTCTCAGAGGGCTTCGGTCACGGGTAGTTGGTCGCCGCCATGCACACCCCCTTCGTTCGTCATGCGGGCGAAGAAGGTAGGCGCTGGCTGTGGCGAGATGGAATTCGTGATGGGTTTTACGAGGGGTCAGGGAGGGAGGGAGGGAGTGAGGAAGGGAAGAAGAGAGGGAGGGAGGGAGGGGGAAGAGAGAAAGGGAAGGAGGGAGGGAGTGAGGACGGGAGGACGGTAAGGAGAGAGGGAAGGAGGAAGAGATGGTAGGAGAGAGGGAAGGAGAAAGGAAAGAGGAAGGGAGTAAGGAGGAGAGGCCAAGAGAAGGCGTAGGCGTAATAGGAGAAACAGAGGAGAACGAGGGAGGAGGAGGAGGAGGAGGAGGAGGAGGAGGAGGAGGAGGAGGAGGAGGAGGAGGAGGAGGAGGAGGAGGAGGAGGAGGAGGAGGAGGAGGAGGAGGAGGAGGAGGAGGCCAAGAGAAGGCGTCGGCGTAATAGGAGAAACAGAGGGGAACGAGAGAGAGAGAGAGAGAGAGATAGAAAGAGAAAGATAGAAACAAACAAAGAGAGAGAGAGAGAGAGAGAGAGAGAGAGAGTATTGGTGCCAAATATTGCCTCGTGGCCACACTTGTCACGTAGGGGTCAAATAGAGTGGCTCTTCCCCCTCCCTTTTCCCTCCCCCTCCACCTCCGTCCTGGCTCCTCTTCCTTGTGGTTAATAATAGCATTTGTTCGGTCGTTTGTCATATTCCCGTCGCGCTGTCTGTTTGTCTGTCTGGCTGTCTGACGAGAGAGAGAGAGAGAGAATATATTTTACAAAAATACAGACCGACAAGCCAATATAAAAGGAAAATTTAATGTAGCATATAGATACCACAGTCCCCCCTACTCATGATAACAATTAACCGTTTTCTTTTATTTCTTCTTACAGGTGAGTGAAACATCAAGGGCGCATCTACCTGATCGTCAGACGCGTAAGTAACGGGCGTTGGATATGCCAATCTCATGGTGGCGTAGCTTTAAGGGAAGCCTATGAGAAGGGGCTTTGATCCCCCTCTCAGACTCCCCCCCCCCTCTCTCTCTCTCTCTCTCTCTCTCTCTATCCCGCTGTTTGATTTTTAAAGATATACTTTCATGTGTCTGAAACAAGGTAAACACACGCTTGCTGGTGACTTCCCCCACCAGGGTACAGCTGTGCCCCCTTCCCGAAAGTTGTACACGCACGAGAACGGGGGTGGTAATAATGTGTCTATCTATCTGTCTCTGTCTGTCTGTCTGTCTGTCTGCGTGGATATTCTGCGTCCACTGTTTCTCGTCCTTTTCTTAACCTTCTCCCCAATTCTCCCTCTTTCTGCCTTCCCTTTTCTCATTTTCCTCCCTTTTCACCCTCTTTCCATTGCAGCGCCTCGTCTTCTTCTTTTCCTCGTTTCTTCCTCTCTTCTATTGCCTCTTCTTGTTCTTGTCCAGTTCATTCTCCAACTATCACTGCAGTTATTCAGTCCATTTCTCAGGTGGAACTAGAACCTTTTTCTTCGTGTGTTATTTCTTTGTTCTTTGTTTCACTTTCCCCACTTCTCCTTCCGTGTATCCTTCCTTGTAATTATCTTCTCTTCTCTTTTCTCCCCACCCTCCTTCACCTCTCTCCCCCCTCCCTTTTCACTTCCCCCCCTTCCTCTTCACCTCTCTCCCCTCCCTCTTCAACTCCCTCCCCTCTCTCCTCTCCTCTTACCTCCTCCCATTCCTTCCCCACCCCTTCCCCACCCCCACCGCTCTACCTACCCCCCTCCTCATTTCCCGCCTCTGTGTAATGTATTGGAACTAAGTTAAGACGGGCACTTAGCCTCTACTCCCCCTCCCCCCCCCCCCCCCTTTCTGGCGACCAACTCGGCTGTATTGATATATTTCGGTTTACGTCGTTTTGCTGCCACCCCCCCCCCCCATCCCCCTTTTCTTCCCTCCTCCCTCCGACATCACCCTCAGCCTTCCGCCCAATTCCATCTTCCACGGTGAATTTCATCCCCGAATTTCCCCTCTTCCCCTCCCCTCTCCTTCTCTCTTTTCTCTTCTCTGTTTTCCGTCTGATAGAACTTCAACAAGTCGGGTGTAGAAAGACTACTATTTGCATCTACAACAGTGTTAAGATGATAAATGGTAATAATGATAATGATAGCAATCATTATTATTGTTGTTATTATGATGATGATTATGACTATTGTCATTTTATCATCTCCCACCCCTCCCTTCCTCCCCCCGCCCTTCTTATCTTCGCGGGCATCTGTTCAGGAGGAGGCGGGAAGGAGGGGGGGGGGGTGGCTATGTGGATACGTGGGTATGTGGGTATGTGGGCGCGTGGCTTTGGGCGGGGCTAATTAACGGGCGTGATGCGGGTAATTATCGCCCGTTACTGCGTCGTTAGCAAGGGTGTAATTACTTCATTGGAGAGGTGCGGCCCCACCAAGCGGCCTTTTCGTCTCTTTCCTCTCCTTTTCTCTCATCTCTCCTCCCCTCTCCTCTCCTCTAGTCCTCTCCTCTTCTCTCCTCTCCTCTCCTCTAGTCCTCTCCTCTCCTCCCCTCTCCTCTCCTCTAGTCCTCTACTCTCCTCTCCTCTCCTCTAGTCCTCTCCTCTCCTCTTCTCTCTCTCCTCTCTCTCCTCTCTCTCCTCTCTCTCCTCTCTCTCCTCTCTCTCCTCTCTCTCCTCTCTCTCCTCTCTCTCCTCTCTCTCCCCTCTCTCTCCTCTCTCTCCTCTCTCTCCTCTCTCTCCTCTCTCTCCTCTCTCTCCTCTCTCTCCTCTCTCTCCTCTCTCTCTCTCTCTCTCTCTCTCTCTCTCTCTCTCTCTCTCTCTCTCTCTCTCTCTCTCTCTCTCTCTCTCTCTCTTTCTCTTTTTCTCTGTCACTCTCCCCTCCTCTTCCTCCCTCCCTCCCTTTCCCTTTCTTCTCTCTCCCTCTCTCTCTCTCTTCTCTCTCCCTTCTCTGTCTCTTCTCTCTCCCTCCCTCCTCTTCCCCCTCCCCTTCCCCTGCCCCTTCCCCCTCCCCTTCCCCTTCCCCTTCCCCCTCCTCCCTCCCTTTGGCTTGCCCTGGTCTCGGATTTCTCTCATCTCACTTTCTCTCTCTCCTTCACTTCCTCGTTCCCTTGGTTTTCATTTCTCATCCCCCCCCCCTTCTCCTCTCTCTTCTTATCTCATCTCTCTTATCCTTCTAATCCTTCTTGCCTCCCATTCTGCTTTTATCTATCCTGCCATCCTCCACTTTGGTTCCCCTCCCTCCCTCCCTCCCTCCCACAATATTCCCTGTCTCCCTCCCTTTCCCCCCGCTCCCATCCTTCGTACTCCCTTACTCCTTCCTTTCTTACTCCCTTTCTACCCCCTCTATCCAGGAGGGTGGAGTGGGTCCATGAAGGGAGAAAGGGAGGGAGGGAGTAGGAAGGGAGCTTCGTATTCCCTCCCTCACTACCTACTCCCTCCCTCCCTTCCTTCCTTCCTACTCCCTCCATTCCTACCCCCTCCCTCCTTTCCTACTCCCTCCCTCCTTTCCTACCCCCTCCCTCCTTTCCTGCTCCTCCCACTCCCTTTCCCCTTCATGGACCACACTCTCCACCCTCCAAGGATATCCAGTCTACCCCCCCTCTTCCTCCCCTGCCTCCCTCCCCGCACCCTCTCTAGGTGTTGCTGAATTTTATAACTGCCACCACCTGTCCTCTCCCCCGCTGCTGTCTGTCTGTCTTTCTACCTGTCTGTCTTTGTCCTGTGTTTGTTACGTGTAGGAATTATTATTTTTATTGTTTGGTCGGTTGGTGGTTTGATTTAGCGTGTGTGTGTGTGTGTGTGTGTGTGTGTGTGTGTGTGTGTGTGTGTGTGTGTGTGTGTGTGTGTGTGTGTGTGTGTGTGTCCGTCGGATGCATGTGCGTGAAGTGACACTTGATACTGGTCGCAAAGTTTCACCGCCTCTCCCCCTCTCTCCCTACTCCCCCTTCGTCATTTTCGCCCCTCTCCCTTCTCCCCACCACTCTTTGTCTCGCTCTCTCTCTTTTTCCCTCCCCCTCCCCTCTCTTTCTCCCCACCCTCTCTCCTATTCTCCCCCCTTCCCCCTCCCCTCCCCCCTTCCTTTTCCATTACCACCCATCCTCCCCTCCCCCTCCCTTTTTCCATTACCCCACTTTTTCTTCCCCTCCCCTCTCCCTTCCCCTCCCCTCTCCCTTCCCCTCTTTTTCCCCCCTATTCCCCTCCCCCCTCTCATCCCACCCCCTTCCTCTCTCAGTCTCTAACCTCCCCTTCCCACTGTCCCTCTCCCACCAGCCCACCCCCCCAGCGACCATGAAACCGCACACTACGGTCGAGTGTGTCTTTCCGGTGCGAACAGACGTTTACGACCCTCGATAAAACAACAAGAGATCAAGACAAGCTGCAATGAGACAGATGGAAGCATAGGGATAGCTGTGGACGAGAACGAATTGAAAGGCGTGGAAATCAACGAAAATTGGTGGATGGAGAGGATGAAAAAGTAACTGGGAAAAAAAGCTAAACAAAATCAAAGTGTCCCGGTTATGACAGAGACCGGGGGACTACCGGGCTGGCACTACCTGCGGTCTCGTGTGTGTCATACGGTGTCGGGTGTCAGGTGTCAGGCTCTCTCACGCATTCCTCGCCCGTGTATCCGTGCGTGCGTGTGCTTGGATATACGGGTGTGTATGTAGGGGAGAAAGGGAGAGGGAGGAGAGAGGAGAGAAAAGAAGAGAGAACGGGGAACAAGGAGGAGAGGAGGGATAGGGGGAAATGGGAGAAGAGAGGATCGGAGGAGGGAAGGGAAGGAAAGGGAGAAGAGAGGAGGGAGGGAGGGAAAGGAGTTACGAATGGGTATGTTTATTTGGCTCGGATTCTTTTTTGCTGTTATGGAAGGAGTAAGAAAGGATAAGGAGAGGGGATGCTTAGGCATAAGGGCATCGAGTAGGCAGGGAGGAGGGTCATGAGGATAGCATAGAGGGAGGAGAGCGAGCGAGAGGGAGCGAGAGCGGGCTGCGTGTGCGAGCGAGCGAGCGAGCGAGCGGCGGCGGGGGAGTGAGGGAAGAGAGAGAGTGTAGTGTGTAGTGTGTGTGAGACCTGGAGTGACGTGCCGGTCCCTACTCTTCCTACTGCTGCTCCTGTTTCTGCTGGCCGGCCCTGCTGCTCCCGCTGCTCCTGCCGGATCCAGTGCCTCCTCGCCCCCCCTCCTTTCTCCCCCCCTCCCTCCTCCCTGCGTCGTCATCCTCCTGCTCCCCCGTCAGGAAGCATCACGTGTGTGTGTGTGTTTCTCCCCGCCATCGCCAGGGTCGTCGTCTGCAGCGCCGCCAACGCACCACGTGCTCCGCGCCCTACCAGGCTCCTTGTAAGTGTTGCCAGCTCCCTGCGTCACTCTGGATCGCGCGCGTGGTCTTGTGTTTGTAAGTGTGAGTGAGTGTGTGTGTGTAAAAGTGGGTGCGTGGAAGAGAAAAGGACGGGGATAGTGGGTGTGTTTTGGGTTAGCTTTGTGTGTGTGTGTGTGTGTGTGTGTATGTATGTGTATGTGTATGTATGTGTGTGTGTCCAGCAGTAGTTTGTTTTTTTGTTAGCTAGTGGATGTGTAAATGTGATGGATTGTGTGTGTGCATGTGTGTGTGTGTGGGTGCTCGCCGCCTCCTGCCTT
>BOPN01004829.1:68165-85665 GCA_017312705.2 Penaeus japonicus
GGAAAAGAAGATTGAAAGAGCAGGATAAGAAGAAAGTATACACTCCTTGGTTACATAGATTGATTAAAAGATGAAGAGAACGGGAGGGTAGAAAAAAAAGAAGAAAAGGAAGAGAGAGAGGAGGAGGAGAAAGAGCTAGCAAGCGACCAAGAGCAGATTACAGGAGATGCTGGGAAAACATTTTCCTATTTACTGCCAGAACGTGATGGATCAGAGTCTGGGCGGGAGGGAAGGGAAGGGAAGGGAAGGGAAGGGAAGGGGGGGAAATGGCAGGAAAGGGAAGTTGAGTAGAAATGAGAGAGAGAAAGAGACAGGAGAAATTGGAAGGGAACAGACAGACATACAAACAGGCAGAGGGAAGAAGGAGGAGAGTGAGAATGAGAGTGACAGAAACATAGGCAGAGAGAATGCGGAAGAGGAAGAGAACGAGGGAATGAAGAAGAGATAAGAGAAGCGAAGGGGACGAAAATAACTTTCCCCCTCATTACCGTCGTTATACGAAGAGTGAGGGGAGAGTGAGAGGCCGCGCTGGCAGTGAGTGATTGACGCACACGAGTCTGTGAGTGAGTGAGTGAGGGAGTGAGAGTGACTCACTGAATGAGCTTCTTCATTATGCGGCGTTGAGTGGATCCGGGTGGGGTGGGGGTGGGGGAGTGAGGGAGAAGTGGTTGGTATTTGTGTAAGCGTGTGTTTTGTCTGTCTGTGTCTTGCGAGTCTGCGTAGATGAGGTATGGAAAGAGAAAGAAAGAGAAGATATAAATAGAGCGAGTAAATGAGCGAGTGAGTAAGTCTCATCTGCCGAGGCGTTGAAGGGAAGGTCATAGGGAAGGGGGTGGGCGGGTAGAAGGGCAGGGGCATGTAGGGAAGCGGGTAACAAGCGCAAGTGCCTATAATTACCACGCACCTGCGCGGGTGTGAACATCTGCAACGCTGAATCTCTCTCTCTCTCTCTCTCTCTCTCTCTCTCTCTCTCTCTCTCTCTCTCTCTCTCTCTCTCTCTCTCTCTCTCTCTCTCTCTCTCTCTCACTCTCACTCTCTCTCTCTCACTCTTACTCTCTCTCTCTCTCTCTCTCTCTCTCTCTCTCTCTCTCTCTCTCTCTCTCTCTCTCTCTCTCTCTCTCTCTCTCTCTCTCTCTCTCTCTCTCGCTCTCACTCTCTCTCTCTCTCTCTCTCTCTCTCTCTCTCTCTCTCTCTCTCTCTCTCTCTCTCTCTCTCTCTCTCTCTCTCTCTCTCTCTCTCTCTCTCTCTCTCTCTCGCTCTCTCTCTCTCTCGCTCTCTCTCTCTCTCTCTCTCTCTCTCTCTCTCTCTCTCTCTCTCTCTCTCTCTCTCTCTCTCTCTCTCTCTCTCTCTCTCTCTCTCTCTCTCTCTCTCTCTCTCTCTCTCTCTCTCTCTCTCTCTCTCTCTCTCTCTCTCTCTCACACTCTCTCTCTCTCTCTCTCTCTCTCTCTCTCTCTCTCTCTCTCTCTCTCTCTCTCTCTCTCTCTCTCTCTCTCTCTCTCTCTCTCTCTCTCTCTCTCTCTCTCTCAGTTACGCACATACACATACACACACGCGCGCGCGCGCTAATGGGGGAAGGGTAGGGAAGGAGGGAAGCCACCAGCCACCCACACACAAACACGAATCACCTACACCAAAATGTTTGTCCAATGCTATTTTGGCAAGACGTTTTCGCCCTTACTCTCCTCCCTCCTCTTTCCCCAACCCCCGTCCCCTCCATCTCTCCCTTCTCTTTTCTTTCCTCCTCCCTCCCTCCCTTCTTCCCCCTTCCCCTTACCCTTCCTGATTCCCCCTCTTTCACCCCCCCCTCTTCCTATGTCTTCCCTCTCCTCCATTTCCCCTCATCACTCCTCCCTCCATCTTCCCTCTCCCTCCTACCCTTTCTATCCCTCCTCCTCCTTCCTTCTACCTACTCCCTCGCTCCCTCTTCTTCTCCTTCTAACCTCTCCCTCCTCCCTTCCTCCTTACCTCTCCTCTCCACTCTTCTACGGAAGGTTGAAGGAGAGTAGATAGTATGAGGCATGAGGAGGGTGAGGTAAAGGAGGGATAGAGAGAGAGAATGAGAGAGAGAGTGAGAGTGAGAGTGAGAGTGAGAGTGAGAGTGAGAGTGTGAGTGTGAGAGTGTGAGTGTGAGTGTGAGTGTGAGTGAGTGGAGTGAGGTGGGTGGAGAGAGAGAGGAGAAGGAGGTGAGGAGTAGGTGAGTGAGAGTGAGAGTGAAAGTGAGAGTGAGAGTGAGAGTGAGAGTGAGAGAGAGAGAGAGAGAGAGAGAGAGAGAGAGAGAGAGAGAGAGAGAGAGAGAGAGAGAGAGGGGGGGGGGGGGGAGTGTCATAACTATATGTAGCAACTTGTATCGAGTAGCAAAGCGATGTTCACGGACGGTGGCACTGAACACTTCCTCGTCTTGTGAACACTTACTTGTAGGTGATCCTTGACTCTAATGGGTTCGCTGGATCTTTTGATTGATTTCTTTGGCATATTTACGTTCTCAGAGAGGTTTTGCGTTCGTCGCTGTTTATTGGTCTCGCCGATGGTTCCCAGATTTATGCGAAAAGTTGAAGGCTCATTTTGATGCAGTTTGATTGGTGGGTTGCCCGCGGGACAGGGACCGACTGGGCATCAAGAACTGAGTATGTCTCCAAGATGGAAAATAGAAGGCTTGTTGACGAAAGTTTTTTTTCCATTCTTCTCGTTTTCTCCTTCTCTGAATGAATAAATATATTTGTTAATTTAGTGTGATTAAAAGAAAAACAAGAAAGAAAACGTATGCATTCATATATGTATGCACCATATATAACTTGGCAGATAGTGTTTCCTTATCGATAAATCCAGCTTATGGGAACTGCTAAAAACAACGAAATTATGGTATCGTTATTATTGTTGTTGTAGTCATGTTACTATAACTATTACTAGTATTACTTCTACTGCTATTCCTTTATTATTTTCTGCTGCTGAATCGAACGTCTTAGTTTGTTGAAGGGTCGAGTGCACAAACCTATCGAAGGTTAGTTGATAAATAACGGATTAGATTAACATTTTTTAAATTGATACTGCACGTGTTGATGTATTTTTTTGTCAAAATAACCACCACGAAGGATCTTCCGAAGTTAATTTTTTCTAGTCCGTTGTGTGTGGGTGTGCATGCGCCGGTGTAAGTGCGGTGTAAGTGCGTGTATTTGGCTTTAATCCGCTCGCGAGGTTCGAGATTGCGTGCGATGGGTGAGTTTGAAGTAGCAGAAAAAGACGTATCGATGATAACCAAGATTACCGAAGGAATGCCAAGGTTAACGAAGAACGCGATGACACGCTGCAGGCCAACGGGCGCTGGAGGGAGGGACGCCCAGATGCAATGCAGAACCCTTGGGTTGACTTGGCTCCTCCTCCTCTCTTTCTCTCTCTCTCCTCTCTCTCCTCTCTCTCTCTCTCTCTCTCTCTCTCTCTCTCTCTCTCTCTCTCTCTCTCTCTCTCTCTCACTTTCTCTCACTCTCACTCTCTCTTTCTCTTTCTCTCTTTCTCTCTTTCTCTCCCTCCCTTTCTCTCTCTCCCTCTCCCTCCCCCTCTCCCTCCCTATCCCTCTCCCTCCATACTCCCCCCTCCCCTGTCTCTCTACTCCACGAAAAATAATAAAAGTTGCTACGAAAGCCAAATGCCTCTAAATATAAATCTCACCGCATAATTGCCTTTGCAAGTCTAGCATTGTCTTACGTGTCCTCCCCATCTACCTCTCCTCCACTACCTCTTCCTCTCACTTTTTCTCACCCTTCTTCTTACCCTTCCCCTTGCCTCTTCTCTTCCCCCCTTTCCCATACCCTATGCCATGCCCCCATCCCCTTCAGGCCAACGTCCCTCAGGTGAGCGGTTCGCGACGACACACCTGTTGCCGGGATGAAGGGGCGGTTTTCGCTGGCGGTGGTGGTGGTGGTGGAGTAGGAGGAGCAGGACCAGGAGGAGGAGGAGGAGCAGGGGGGTCGCGGAGGAGGAGGGGAAAGAGAAGAGGGTGGAGCAGCACCAGCAGAGGGGGTGGAGGAGGAAGTGCTGCTGGAACGGGAGGTGGTGGAGGAGGTGGAGGTGGAGGTGGAGGTGGAGGTGGAGGTGGAGGTGGAGGTGGGTTAGCGAAGATAGAGCCTGGGTTTGCGTTGTCTTTTGGCGTAGTCTATTCTTTTGTCATATCTTCGTCTCAGTCTTGTTTATTTTCCGATATATACACCTTTCTTCGTTTCATTTATATTTCTATCCCTCAAAAAGTAAAGGTGTCCCATTCTTTGGATTTCTATCAGAACACTTTTTTTCGTGCCTCTGCCTCGTCTCATCCTCCTCTTACTCTTACTCTTACTCTTACTCTTCTTTGCTCTCCTCCTCTTCCTTCGCTTCCTCCCCCTGCTCCTCCTCTTGCCCTTCCCCTCCTCATCCTCTTCCTCTTCCTACTCCTTCATCTCCCTCCCTTTCCCTTTCACTCCCTTTCCTCCTCTGTGGAATTTCTCGCATTCTTCTCTCTAACTCTCCGTTCTGTAACAATTTCAGATTTTCTCAAAATCGACAAAAGTCTAGAAAACAAAGGAATGAAGACTTGCGCAATGAGTTATAAAAAGAAAGACGTAGGTTAATATAGCAAGTGATGTAAGTTTTTTTTTCGTGTGTGGGGGTGTATTATGCGAGTGTTGATGCTTGTATGGTTGTGGATTCATGCGTGTTCACGCTTGTGAATCTATATGTATGTGGGTGAATTAATAAGTGAAGGAGTGAGAGAACAAGAGCCGGAGGATTCTGTTGAAGGATCCGGGGCTTTGTGTGCTTGCGGGATCTCTGGCACAGTGCCATCCTGCACGCGGGTGGGCGGGGGAGTCACGTCTTCATCAGTGGCGATCGCTGGCACGCCTGAGTTTCCCCTGAGTTTCTGTTTGGCCAATACTACTACGGCAGCTACTACGACCACAACTGCTAGTATTTATGCCGAGACTACTGCTACTCTTGCTTGTTTTTGCTGTAGCTACTCCCGTTTCTACTATTACTACTACTTCAGATATTATTATTGTTATATTACATTATTAAAAAATAGATTATAAAAACACACACGAGAGAACGAAAGAAATAAAGGATTCTGGAGGGGGAGGGGTATAGGAAAGAGGAAGAGTCTGGCCACTAACCAGAGACAGACGCACAGACAGACACAGACAGAGATGGGGAGGGAAGCCTTGAGTGCGCGGACCTGATGACCGAGTTCCTCTCGGACCCGGATCGAAGGAGGAAAGAAGGCAGGCGGTGGCACCATTCTCTTTTTATTATTATTGCTATTATTATTATTATTATTATTATTATTATTATTATTATTATTATTATTATCATCATTATCTTTATCTTTATCTTTATAATTATCATCATTTGTATTATTATTATCACTATTATTATTGATATACTTTTATTAATTATTACTATTATTATTGTTGTTATCATTATTACCATTATTGTTTTATTATTATTATTATTATCATTATTATTATCATTATATTGATAGAGTGAAACCCGCGATGAAAGTCAAACATAAGGAGATTGGGAGATTGTCAATATTGATGATGCAAATGAAAAAACAACAACTAAATATTTGTTGAGTCCATCCGTCCGTCCGTCTGCCGTTTGCTTGCGGTGGAAGATGTTCCTTGGCGGCATCCAGAGAACGCGAATTTCGAAAACATTGTTTCTTCATATTTGTTCTAAATAATATTTTAGCTAAAAGAAATCATCTCAAGATTCAGACGTGACAGTGGCTCTGATCTGAGATGGATTTTGTTCTCGTTCTCATTATTGTTTTGCTTGCATCGCCGTTGCCATTATCACTATTGGTATTATCTTTTAAATGGTATTAGTAGTAACCAGTATTACTATTATTGCATTCTGATATATCTATTTTACTCTTATTCCCGAACTTTGGGTACGCCATAGACCCGGGACCTGAAAATTAGCATGAAATCAGTGGCCATTATACCATTAAACACTCCTATTGGCTAATGCGGTTAGTGACGTCATTGCTTCCGCTTGCTGTTATTGGCTGGTTACAGAATGGCGGATTACGAGCGGGGAAGAAATCTTTTTATTATTATTATTGTATGATTCTTGTTTATAGAAAGATTGTTCTGTATGCCGCTTGCAATATTTTTGTGATATATGTATTTTGTATTCATTTTATGCCGAGCTGATGATAGTTCCGTGAAACTTGAACCGTGATTTATGATTTTATGGTATGTTGATAGTTAAATGATCATAATTTGACTTAAATATTTAGTTAGTTTGATTATAATTTGACCTCCATGTTTAGTTGATTTGATTATAATTTGACTTTAATGTTTACTTTGTAATATGATGATTCTCTAAGACAACGCAATCATGGTTACAGTTGGCAAACAAATACATTCTAATTTTTTCTTCCTCTCTTTCTTTGCAGGTACGTACCCAAGTTTCTTCTTAGCGTGCATTTGTTTGTGTTTGTCGTTCGTGTTGGGTTATTGGTGGAGATGAAGGTAGGTGTTTTTTGTCGATTATTTTTTATATATATATAAGAAACTACTTTTTTCTTGGACTTGTCGATCGCGGAGCTTATACATATATATGTATATATATATATATATATATATATATATATATATATATATATATATATATATATATTTCTGTTGATTTATTGTTTGGTGTTATTATCGGTATTATTATTATTGTTATTATTATTATTGTTATTATTATTATTATTATCATTATTATTATTATTATTATTATTGATATTGTTATTTAGTTATAAATGCGCACTTTCAACCGGTCTATATGTTTTTATTTTACCTTCCCTATAAATCCTTTTTTTCTGCCTCTGTTTCTTTTTTACTCTCCCTCTCCCTAACTCTACCCCTTTCTCCCTCCCCCTCTCTCTACCCCTTTCTCCCATTCCCTCTCTCTACCCCTTTCTCCCATACCCTCTCTTTGCCCCTCTCTCCATCTCCCTCTCTCTACCCCTTCCTCCCTCTCCTTCTCTATACCCCCTCCTCCCTCGCCCTCTCTCTGCCATTCCTCCCTCTCCTTCTCTGTCCCTTTCCACCTCTCCTTCAGTCTTCTCCTCTCTACTCCTCTCTCTCCCTCTATTCATTCCTTCCTTCCTTCCATCCAACAATCTATCCCTCCTCCTTCATACTCCTCCGCTCTCTTACCCCATCGGTCTTTTGCCTCCTCCGGAAACGTGCGAGGCGGTTGTTTACTGTTTACCTGGTTTGTTTACATTGCGTGCGTGTACCTTGCCGCACCGGCTGTTGCTGCTCGTCGTCAGCTTTGCCGCAACTGGTTCCTTGCACCCACACCCACGAATACACTCAACCTCGCCCCTCATCCCTCCCGCCCACCCGCCCATCCGGTCTGTGAGAGACGGGCGTGTAGGGTAGATACTCGCCTGGTTTTCTTTGTCTTTTATTCTTCCTGTTGTCCCTCTTCCTTTTCCCTTTTCCCTTTTCCCTTCTCTCTCCTCTCTCTCCCCCATTTATCTTTTCCCACCTGATGGAAAATGAGAGGGAAGGAGAAGGAGAAAGGGGGAAGGAAAAAGTACTGAGGGATGGGGAAAGTACGGAAGGGATGACGAGGAGCTTACAGAAGGTAAGGTATTGTGCTGGGGAACGTTGTGCCATGTGACGTCATAGTTGTTTATAAACATTACCACGTGGTGACAGGAAGAAGGAAGAGGGAGCCTCCGGTCGAGGTGGGTTCTCTTTCCTTTGTTTTTATTATTCGTTACCCATTCCCCCTTTTCGTCTTCCCACCCATCCATTCTCCCTCTCAGCCTTCGGCTACTTTTTCTTTCTTTATTTCTTTCTTCCTCTCTCTTCTCATATTCTCATATTCTCTTATTCTCTTATTCTCTTACTCTCTTCCCTCGCTTTCTCTCTCTCCCTTCCCTAACCTCCCCTTCACTCTCCCTGTTATGTATCGGTTTGCGTTGCAGATTGCCTAGAGGGTGTCTGAAAGGCCCGTGATGACTGTGTTATTGCAATGACTCAGGCCATTGAGCGTGTCAAGAGGCTCGGCTGACGGGCGGCTATCAGCTGTCCCGCATCAGCTGACGACCCAGCCAACGAACTCGAACATGCAAACGAAAGAAGGAACGAATTGATTGGTGCACTCGCGCGAACCTGTGACTGGATGCAAACCCACACTCATGCACAGTGCACATAAACGCGCGCACACACACACACACACACACACACACACACATACACACACACACACACATACATACATACATACATACATACATCAGACATACACACACATAGAATATAGAATCCTCCCCCTCCGGCCGTAGGGGAATGAAACCTAAATGTTTTTGATGTTTGTCGACGCCCGTTTAGCCTGAGCGACTCACCTGCCACGCCCGTCACGGGGCAGATAGGCGCCCTTTTCGGCACAACGCTCCATCTCTCTCTCTCTCTCTCTCTCTCTCTCTCTCTCTCTCTCTCTCTCTCTCTCTCTCTCTCTCTCTCTCTCTCTCTCTCATATGTACATATACATGTACATGTACATGTACATGTATATGTATATGTATATATATATATATGTATATATATATGTATATATATATATATATATATATATATATAAATATATATATATATATATATATATATATATATATATATATATATATATATATATATATATACATGTGTATGTATGTGTGTATACATTTTTATTTCTATTTCAATTTCTATATATGACCGTCCTCCTCCTCCCCCTCCCCCCTCCCCCCGTATCAACTGCCATGCGCCTTTATTTGTTTATTTCTCTCCTCCCCGTCCTATTGGCGGCGGCCTGCGTGCCAGTGTGCACAGCGCCATTCCGCAAGCCCGGGATGCCTCAATGGCGGCGGCTGAATGCACACGCTACGGTCCTGGGTAGGCGGGATGGGGTGGGGAGGGGATAGGATGGGATGGGATGGGATGGGATGGGATGGTTGGGGAAACGTGGTCTCGTGCTTGCTTTCAGTGCCAAGATGGTGGGAGATTGATGGGGTTGCGGGCATGGCATCGGTTGATATAATTGGGGGGAGGTGATTGGCTTTGGTGGGGGGTGGGATTGTCGGGGGCGGGAAGGTGGGGAAGAGGGGCATGACTTGAGTGAGGCAGGAGAGAGAGAGAGTGAGAGAGAGAGAGAGAGAGAGAGAGAGAGAGAGAGAGAGAGAGAGAGAGAGAGAGAGAGAGAGAGAGAGAGAGAGAGAGATTATGATGAGGAGGATCATGGGGATGATGATGGGCAACGGTACAGATGGCATCGGCTTGGAGATAGTAATAGATGGAGACTGATGGCACAGTGCCAACCGAAGGCTTTTGGCGGTTATGAGGAGTGGGAGGGAGGGAGATAGGGCAGGAAGGGGCAGGGTAGGGGTAAGAAGGAAGGGGGGTTTTGGGGAAGAGGGCAAAGTCCGTATTCACGATGTGCACCTACCTGTGGATGCCTCAGTGGCAGCGGGCACGCGTTGACGTAGGCTCGGGTGAGGGAAAGCCTCATTGGAGTGGAAAAGTGAGTAGGTATAAAAAGGGCACAAGAAAATAGGTCAGGAGGGCATAGCCTAGATGGAAGGTGCATAAGGCTGTTGAGGTAGTCGGCGAGAAAGACGGGAGAGAGGGGGAGAGAGGGTGCTTGGAAGGGAGGGGAGGGAGACGGCGCGGGGCACGCTAGGGCATGGGTATGGGAGGGTACAAGAGGGTGGAGTGCAAGGGGCGCTTGATCAGTTCCTCGACCACCTTCGCCGCTCTCGCTGGTGTTCTCCCTCTCCCTCTTTCACTCTCACTCGCTTCTCCTGCTCATCAACTCTCTTGCCCTCCCGCCCACGACCCTGTCCTTCCTCACACCTCGCACGCCCGCCCATCCAACCGCCCACCTTGGCCGCCCTTCACCCTCGGTCGCGTCAGGGGAACCGCAGGCCTTGGGAGACCACGGGTCGGATAGGCGGGTATCTTTAAGTCGAAGCGAAACAGGGGCGTTGCAGTCTTCGCAACGCCCTCAGGGCAGCGCCACGTCCCACGCCCTGGTTTCGCTGACCCCTGTTATTGCGGCCACGCCCATTCCGCCACAGACCTTGCTACTGCGGCTGCCGCCACGAGCCGCAGGATGCCGCGTGTGCAGTGACCGCCGTCCTACACTTTCACGCTGCGCTCTGGGATGTGCTAGGACCAGAGGCGCGGAGAGCCACCGTGGCTTCCACTTAGCTTGGAGACGGAGTGCCACGGACGTCAGCGGAGGCCGAGGGTGGCGCGATAACCCAGGTGACAGATCCTTCCGGTAGGAGTGTGCATATCCCGTAGTGCCGACGGCGAGTGCCATGGGAGTGCAGTGACGATTAGGCTCTGAGTGAGAGCCCGACTGTGCCGGTCCCCCACAGCACCTGCGGGTAGAGTGCTCGCCGCGGAGTGCCTCGGAAGTGCCAGGCGGTCACACACACGCTTACTTACACGCCTGCCAGACCTGAAGAGGGAGTCAGGGTTGGTGTGATTTTGTAGTTGTTGTTTCTGTGCTCTTATTGTTGTTGTTGTCGTTGTTGGTGCGAGCGGGGCATGAGCGAGCAGGTGGCGACGGGGGACGGCGGTGGAGGGACCTGGGGAGTCAACCTGGCGGCCATGCACGGCGCCTGCACGCCCGCACACCACGCCCACCACCCGCTCTACGCCGCTGACGCCGCCCACGTTAGCACGGGCAGTGTGACATGTAACACTGCGACTGCGCCCGGCCCTACCATGACCTACAGTGTGCCGCCACCGCCCTTATGCCCTCACGCGCCCCCACCCGACGCGTGCCCCGCCTGCGCCCTCTGTGCCGCACGCGACCACCCACCGCCCGCCCACTACCACCGCGGCACGCCCATCCCGCCCGCGAGTGCGGAGGAGGCCCGGACGCTTGCCTTGCAGCTTCGGGCGGCTGCCATTCTCAACAAGAGCGAGTTGGCTGTTCCTGTGGCCGCTTTCCACCTCTCTGTGCCGCCCCCATCCACAACCGCGCCCACGCCCGCGCTTGCCCTCCCGCCACCCGCCTTTCCCTACCCCCCGCCTACACCCAACAGCACACCCTACGAAGACACAGTGGGCGTGTACGCCGTGTGCGAGGGTAACTTCTTCGATGGCCACGGCGGCGGCCCTGGCTCACCCTCCTGCCCCTTCCACCCGCCGCCCACCCCCATGCCCGCGCTCGCGACCGCATCCAGCACCAGCCCCCTCACCGCCCCCGCCTCCCCCTGCCCCTCCATCTCCTCTACCTCCGCCTCCACCCTGGCGCTCGGCTCCGCCACGGCCTCCACCTCCATCTCCACCCCCGACGGCGCCCTTGACCCGCCGCCCTCGTCCTCCTCAGGTCAGTTTTGTCTTGCGGCTCTGGACGGTCAAGGCACTCGACCCCCATCCCCATCCCCTCCCCACCCTCCCCTCCCCTCCCACCCCCTCTTCTATTGCAGCCGCGTCTTGTGGAAGAGGAAGAGGAAGATCCCAAAGTTAATTGGCCCAAAAGAGGGAGGGGAAAGTGGTCGTCGCCATTTTGGTTTTTATTTCCTTTTTTTATGATTATGTATTCCACATTTGTTGTAGACAAGATGAGTTTCCATGTTGTTGCTATTGTTCTATTTAGCGTCCTGTCGCATTTTGTGATATAAGGGAATACGACCCCCTTCCCCATCTCTCCCTCTGTTCTCGCTATTTAACTTATTTGATTCTCCTCCCTTGTCTTCCTCCCCCCTTCCCCGCCCATGGAACGATAACAGAAATCCACCGCAAAGTAACACTCACTTCACTGTTACATATGTATTTCCTCCCTCACTGTTACTTTATCCAGACACTGTGTTTTCCCATATAGTGTTGCCCCACCCATCGCTCCGCCCACTGACCCGCCCCCTTTTGCCCAGATAGCAAACCTCTTTTCTTTTTTCTTTTTTTTCTTGCCATAGTTTTCCAAAGTTTTGACGGGCATGTGCGCGTGTATACGTTTGCTTGCTGTCGTGATTGTGTATGTATACTTACACATATGGGTCTGCTTTGTGTGTGTGTGTGTGTGTGTGTGTGTTTTGTGTCATTGTGTAAGTATATTTATATATGCGCATTTAAGTGAGTGAGTGAGAGGGTCGCACATGCCTGCCACTATGTATAGATAATTAGTTTTCAGGTGAGTGCAGCAGCGTGTGGAGAGGCAAGGAAGCCAAGCCGAGTTTCCGTGCCGGTGCCACGGTAGGTCATTGCTGCTGTGAGGCTGTGCTCGTGTGTGTCAGTGTTCACCCCCTCCCTCCCCCCCTTCCCTCTCACCTACCCACATTTTGCTGTGTGGGGGATTTTTTTTTCTTCTCATTCCCCTCCCTCCCCCTTTTTCGCTGTGTTTGCCCTCCCTCACCCTTCTTTTAGTGGATAAGGATAGAGGGTATTTACTCCCCCTCTCCCTCCTTTTGGGATGCTGTGTTCCTGAGGACTGCTGTGGCTGTGTCACGTTTTCTTTTATAAAAGTTTTTTTTGTGTTATTTGAAGGTGATGATTGCAATGCCTTAATAACATATTTCGGGCGTGATGGTGATTATTGTTTCCTTTTTTATTTGCCATCTGGGACATTTGCCCAATTTAATCAATTATTTGATTAATTTAATTTAATTTAACTTCTAATTTGTGTGCCATTCGAAGCCTTATTGGTTGCCGTTTCTTTTTCATCAGACGGGACGCGTTGATCTTTGCATATTTTATTTTGGTGGTGATTTTTGTGATGCACGACTTAGTGTTGTATTGTTTTATGTTGTGTCCACTGGTTGTAATGGGACACATGTAAGGTATCTAGATACAGGGATGTCTTGATATATTCCCTCAGACAGTGTCTCCTCATAGATAGATAGCTTACCTGTGTCCGTGGAGTCATGGCGAGTGACTCTGATTCGCTCTTTGGCTGTTTTTTTTCTTCTTACATAAAGGAGCATAAAATAAGATATCATCAAATCCTTCAAATGCAACTTTTTAAGGTGTTGACATTTCGTGTCTTTATTATATATTTATTCGTCTATTATCTTTATTCTTATTCTTATTTTCTGTGTGCGTGTTTGTGCGTGCGTTCTTGTCCGCGCAAATTTGTGTGTGCGTGTGTTTGTGTGTGGACGTGATGAGTTGGGCCGTCGCCGCCGAAGGAGCGGTCGCGGTGGCCGGAATAATTATACCAAGCTTCGCCATCACCCAAGGCTTCCCTCGCTAATGACGCTTACCTTGAGTCGCCGCCAACCCAGCCGCGACCCACGGGCCTCTGTGTGCCCGCCCTACCCAGTCTTTTCCTTGCCCTCCCTTCTCTTCCTTTCCCCATCCCCTTCCCCTTCACTTCTCCTTCCCTTCTCCTCTCTGCTACATTGTATTATGTTCTTTTAAGGTCATTATCCCCCTCTTTCCATGTCTTTTTAGCGATTGTTTGTCTTTCTTGTAGATTTTTATCCGTGCAACTTTATTTATCTTCTCTTCCCCTTTCTTTTCCCTTCTTCTTCCCTCCCCTCCCTGCCGTTCCCTCCCTTTCTATTCCATCCATTCCCACCGCCTCTTTTGCTTTCCCTTCACTTCCCTTCATTTTTATTCCCTTCCCTTTCGCCTTTACCTGTCATTCCCTTCCATTCCCTCCTCTCCTCTTCCTTCCCATCATCTTCTTTTCCATTCCCTTTCCCTTCCCCTTCACCTTTTCCTTCCCTTGCACCAGCACCAAGCAGACGTGAGATCCCACCCCCTCACCTCCGTCCTCTGTGTCCCCAATACCTTCCATGTTGTCTTTGGATCGCCTAATCTACACATTTACGGAACCACCTCATCTCCCTCCTCTGCCCCCTTCATCTCTTTTTCCTCCTCCTCCTGATCTCCTCCTCCCCACCCTCCTTCTCCTCCTCCCTGCCTCTTATTTTTCCTCCTCCACCACCTCCTCCTCCTCCTCCTCCTCCTCCCCCTCCTCCTCCTCCCCCCCCCCTACCTCCTCCCTCCTCCCCCCTACCTCCTCCTCCTCCCCCTCTACCTCCTCTCCCCCTACCTCCTCCTCCTCCCCCTCTACCTCCTCTCCCCCTACCTCCTCCTCCCTCCCTACCTCCTCCTCCCTCCCTACCTCCTCCCACCTCTTCCTCCCACCTCTTCCCACCCTCACGCCCACTTCACCCATTCTCGGATCGGTTGCTATCTGTCAGTGTCTTCATATACCTTTTATGATGACCGTCCCGTTGTTTTTAAAGTGTCAGGAGCTTTGGCATTAGAGTCTGGAGACTGGGATTTTTTTGGTTAAGGCTTTGCATGTGATAAGGCGCCTGCTTGCTCTCCCAGGTATGGTGTCCCTGGCACTGTGCCTCGATGCGACAAATCGTATAATGTGACGGATGATGGGCAGTCGATGAACAAGACATGATGTTAAAACTAGGTCGCTGCTTACGGCCAAGCCAACGGACTAGTTTACTATAGTTTGTCCGGCTAACGGTGCGACTCAGTTTTCTATTTTAGGCGGGAGCGTAATACAGAAAACGAACGCGAGCGAAGATCGTAGGGGTGACTAACCAAAGTTTGGGATTCGTTTTGGCGGCTTTCTGCAACTCCCCCTCTAGCCTAGTGTTTGTATTTCTTTTTTGTCTATTACTCACAGGATAATATTCGCAGTGTAAAGGTTAATTAACCTTGGTGTTGTACAATTCCCCTATAATGACCATAAGAAAGGTATTTATGCAAGGAAGGGGGTCCTGTCTGGCTATCCTTGTTAGTGGCGACATAGCTCGAATGTAACAATGGTTTATTTGTTTTAACATCTAAGTAAACGTTCGTGCGTGCCAACCGTTTGTTTGTATATGCTAATGTAGGAATAATTAGCTGGGGGAGCCAAGGGTCGAGAGAGGGACGGGCGAGCAAGAGATAGTTGTATGACATGGCTTCGGGAAGTAATAGACGAAGCAAGAAGGAAAGAAAAGGAGAAGAGGGAACAGTTTGTGTGGGAAGCATTGACCTTGGCATGCGAAGGGGAGAGGGGGAGAGGGAGAGAGAGAGGGAGGTAGAGAGGCAGAAGGGGGGGAATCGAACTTCGAACTTTAGGAAAGGGAGGAGGAGGAGGGGGAAAAGGGGGGGAAGGGAGGGGGGCGAGAGTGACCTTGCTGCATGCGAGGAAGCAAAGAGACAAGGAATGAGCGTAATAATAGTATGCATGGGTGTTGCTTTGTCTCCTTGAGGGGGAGGGGGTAGGGGGTAGGGAAGGTGAGTGGAGGCAGAAGGAAGGGGGGAGAACTGTGTTACAGTGTACCATGCTGGAATCAATACGGCACACGACCCTGCACGTCCGCTTATCCGTCTGTCTGTCATGCAATAAACCTGGCAGTACCCTGGCTGACTGCCGCGCTCCCTGTCATCTGTCTGGCGTCGAGTTCGTCGCCGTTTGACTGTTTGTCTGTCGGTCTGCCGGTTGCCGGTCTGACTGTCTGTCCATGGGGCTGCCTGTCAATCTGTTGGTCTGTCGGGCGGTCTGTCTCCCCCTCTTTTTACCTTTCTGTTTGTCTATCGATATCTGTCTCTTTCGGTCTCTGCCTGCTGCGTATACCGTTAGGATAGGGTCTGTTATAGTTCGTGCGGCCAGGGGAGTCATGAAGATTACGGTATTTTCACGATAAAGCGCGATCAACAATGATAATTACGAGGGAGGGAAACGCAGTAAAGATCAACATTGCAATGATAGTAACGATATTGGATATGGTGATAATGATAGTAGTCATGGGAATTACGCCAGGCGTCATGGGAAACGTGAAATATATGGTTTGGTAATGATTGTAATTCAGATACTTTGATAATATGTATGGTAGTTTTTATTACTGCGGTTGTTATTATCTAATTATTGGGATTATCATAGTTTGGGCTTGTTTTTTTTCTCTTTTGTATGTATGATGGTTGATAGATAGATAGATAGATAGATAGATAGATAAACGCAGTGAAATACCTACCTCATTTTGAGCGTGCAAAACGAGGTTGTGTTTAGCGCTTCAAGGAGAGACAGTTAGCTATACTTAGTGGTAATATTCGTAGCGGGAAATGATCATGGAAATCGCCGCGCCTCTATGGTGTGTGCGAGTCCTGCTGCAGCTGCTCTCCGGCGCGCCGGGTGCTGAGGGGGGTCTTTTGGAACTTAATTGTTGTTGTCGCTATGGTGATGAATATTGCTATCAGTATAATTGTTATTGTTGTTGTTATTATTGTTATTATTATTATTATTATTATTACTATTATTACGATTATGATTGTTATCAATATTCTCACTGCTGGTATTGATACTTATATTAATATGATTATTATTATTATTACTATTATTACGATTATGATTGTTATTAATATTCTCACTGCTGGTATTGATACTTATATTAATATGATTATCATCGTCGTAGATGACACCCCTCCACCCTCATCCCCACCCCCAGAAAACTAGCATTAATTATAATCAAAATGTCGCTCGCATTCAAAAATTCTATGCGTGATTAAAATTGAGAATTATATATATATATATATATATATATATATATATATATATATATATATATATATATGAAATAAAAAGGAACAAGACCCGGCGTTGTCAGGCGATGTGGTTGGCGTCAGGATGGCAACCTGTGTGTTGGCTGTTGGCAGGCGGTATCGTGTGGATGTGGATATGAACGTGGATGTAGCCTTGGGCGTGGATGTGGATGTGGGCTGTAGGCGAGACGGCGAGGAGGCGAGCTTGCCACTTAAAGAAAAGATCGATCAGCCATTAAAGTTTTAGGAGTGGCGAGCGAGCGAGTGAGCGGGCGGTGCGGTATGGGGGGGGGGAGGTAATGGGAGAGGGGGGGACGGTCTACTGGTAACTGGTAACTAGTAACGTGTGACTGGTGATTGGTAGATAGTGACTAGTGAGTGATAGCTCATAACTGATTAGTGGTAGGTATTGACTGGTGGCTGGTAGCTGTTAACTCGCGATTAGTGATTAGGGAAAAGGAATCAGGGGTGGGTAACTAGTAACTAGTAATTTGGGATTTAGAATTAGTGATTGGTGAATAATGATCGTTAATTGGTGATTGGAGGTTTGGAATTGTTACCTATTGATTGGTAACAAATGACTGGAGACTCATGAGTGGTAACTACCGACTGTTGATCGGTGATTGGGACGCAGTAATGAGTGACTGGTGACTGGTAACTGACTGGTAACCCCTAACCGGTAACATGGGAGATGGGGGGGCTGGGGGATAGTGTTTTTCATACATTTTATTTTTATGAAGATATTACTTCTGCTTTAATCTGTTTTTATTGTTATTTTGACATGTCATTGCTGATTATTTTGCAATTGCTTTTATGGCCATTACCACAACTTTGGTTCAGAGATCAAGAAGGTTTTGTTATGAGTTGTTGATTATTGTTGTAGCAGGTGGTCTCTTTTCCTTAATTGGATAATTAGTTTATTCCCTTGAATTATTCCCTTCCATTTATTCCCCTTAGTTTAGAGGGATTTTTGT
>BOPN01004829.1:93165-95665 GCA_017312705.2 Penaeus japonicus
GAGAAAATGAGACAGAGAAAAATGAAAGCAAATGGAGAAAGAGAAAAGCAAGGGGGTGGAGGCCTGATACATATGTCCCATGATTGTGTGGCCACCTGCTTGCATCGGGGGTGGGATGGGGGGGGGGGGGGCAATAGGCCTACAAGGGTGTTGTCACGTAGGCAGGGAAGGGGAGGGGAGGGGAGGGGAGGGGAGGCCAGGCCGCGGTGGGCGGGTTTCGTAGCGCAGAACATTGCACGCCTTGCCTTGAGTGGGATTGATTGAAGGGGAGACACTCACAAACATGCACACACGCACGCGCGCTCGCATGCATTCGTGAATCAGAAGAAAAAAACAATAACGTGCACCTACAGCTATAATAAAATACTGCCACAGTAAGAAAGGATACATTCTTTCTTACTGTTTTATTATACGTGCGCGCGCGCGCACACACACACACACACACACACACACACACACACACACACACACACACACACACACACACACACACACACACACACACACACACACACACACACACATACACATAGATATACACATCCACACATACATACCCGCGCCAGCGCCTGTGTATATGTGTGATTTACACTTATACGTACATCCCTTATATTTATAATTAAACATTAGTGCATACAGATAGGCTTGCATGCGCATCTGCAAGAACGATTGTGCAATGGCCAACTGCACACCATCAACGCTGACCATAAAAAAGATAGGCATGGTGCTTCATGACACTCCCTCTGTGCCAACCGATAGCCATAGGGTTTATTGTTAGCCATGTGGTTTAGAGGCTACCATGTCTTTGCCATGTGGTTTAGAGGCTACCATGTCTTTGCCATGTGGTTTAGAGGCTACCATGTTTTTGTCATGCGGTTTAGAGGCTACCATGTCTTTGTCATGTGGTTTAGAGGCTACCATGTCTTTGTCATGTGGTTTAGAGGCTACCATGTCTTTGTCATGTGGTTTAGAGGCTACCATGTCTTTGTCATATGGTTTAGAGGCTACCATGTCTTTGCCATGTGGTTTAGAGGCTACCATGTCGTTTGCCATGTGGTTGAAAAGTGTCATGCGGTCTCCGATTAGTCGTTTACATCTAAAACTAGCCATGTGCTTCAAAGATAGCTACTGTATGTGATGTAGAGATTGCCATGTGGTTTTGTAAACTTAGATCTTGGTCAAATGCAGCTGCATGTTTCTTTATGGGAATACGATTCGTGTAGCATGGTCAGTCATGGGTCAGTGAGTCATGAGTCGAGGTAGGTTGTAAAGGCAAGTTCTGGCTCGCTTACACTGAAGGGAGGCTCGTCATGAGTGTCAGAGATTGTGGCCACTAGGGGTGGGCTATTCGGAAGTAAGGTGAGCCATTCTTAAGCGAGGTGGGCCATTCGAGATTGAGGTGGGCCTTTCGTAAGGGAGGTGGGCCTTCCGTAAACGGGGTGGGCCTTTCGTAAGCGAGGTGGGTCTTTCGCAAGCGGGGTGGGCCTTTTCGTAAGCGAGGTGGGTCTTTCGCAAGCGGGGTGGGCCTTTCGCAAGCGGGGTGGGCCTTTCGTAAGCGGGGTGGGCCATTCGCAATCGAGGTGGGCCATTGGGGCGAGTCGTGCCCGGCGGCGAGGGCGCTGGCAGGGCAGGTGAACGTGAGAGGTGTGTGGACTTGCTACCAAGGTTACCATTGATTATATTATTGGTCCAGCAAGCAAACATGACGTGACACACCCCTGCCTAGCCCTCCCCCCCACCACCACCGTTGTTCCTAACCCTTCTCTCCCTGCTACCTACCCCCCTACCCCCCTCATTCATGGAATTCGCCCCCGCCTCCTCGCCCGGGAACGGTTCGCCGCTCGTCGCCTTCCCGCTCGCTTTTGGCTCTCCGGTTCCTCCTCGCTCTCTTTCTTTCTGTCTTCTCTCTTTCACTCTCTCTCCCTCTCTCTCTCTCCCTCTCCCCACCCCTTACCCTCACCTCTTCCTTCCCATCCCTTCTCCTTCAATAACCTCCCATTCCTCTCCTTCTGCTTCTCCCCCTCTCCTCTCTCTCTCTCTCTCTCTCTCTCTCTCTCTCTCTCTCTCTCTCTCTCTCTGTCTCTCTCTCTCTCTCTCTCTCTCTCTCTCTCTCTCTCTCTCTCTCTCTCTCTCTCTCTCTCTCTCTCTCTCTCTCTCTCTCTCTCTCTCTCTCTCTCTCTCTCTCTCT
Source organism: Penaeus japonicus (assembly GCA_017312705.2). NCBI lineage: Eukaryota > Metazoa > Arthropoda > Malacostraca > Decapoda > Penaeidae > Penaeus > Penaeus japonicus. The sequence continues at coordinate 95,354 of BOPN01004829.1, forward strand.
CTCTCTCATTTTCTCCTATTCTCTCTCTCACACACGCATGTTGTAATCTCTATTTCCGTAGCATGCTTTCTTCTTCCTCCTTTTACTTTTCCTTCTCTCCATCCTCTTCCCCCGTTTCCTCCTCTTCCTCCCTTTTCTTCTCTTCTTCCTCTCCCTCCCTTTCCTTCTGTTTATCCTCCTCGTCCTTTTACTTAAATTCCTCTTTTCCATCCTCTTCCTCCTCCTCTTCCTTCTCTACTTCCTCTTCCTCCTCTTCCTCCTCTTCCTCCTCCGGTTGGTGTGTGTCGTGAATGTTTCAAGTCGGCTCAAATA
>BOPN01004829.1:103165-112970 GCA_017312705.2 Penaeus japonicus
ATGAAGTTCTTTTAATTAGAAAAGGGAATTTGATTAAGCGTAAAGATAATAAGCTAGAGAAAAGTGAAGAAGAGAAGTCCGTTCCAGTTGCAATGCCAGCGCTTTGCGGGACGTACAAACGATCGGGTTTCGAATGCGGGAGCGGGGGTGGCACCCGCGGGTCGGATCGGGTCGCCGGCGGTGCTTGTGCCGCCTTGCCGCTGCTGAAGTGGCCGAGCGTCCCTTGGCGTCGTTGCTACGTTGCATGCACTCAAATATGCGCTTAGATGCACCCATGTATATACATACATGTGTGCATGAAAACGTACACCCATGCATGAACCTATATGCACACAGGCGAGTAAGCGCGCGCACGCACGCACGCACGCGCGAGGCAAGTAACCTTGAGAAAGAAAGAGGATGACGTTCTCAAGTGGCGGCCGTTGCTCCTTTCGCTCTAGGAATGGAAAGTCCAAGAGGGAAAAATGTAAGAAGAAAAAAATGAAGTCTTCTGAAAGAAAGAATGAGAGAAAAAAAAGAGAGAAACGTTATGTTCCTAGTGAGAAAAAGTATTTATTAATGGGAAATTTTTGGCGACTTTATTAGACACTGATGGTGTGGATATTTGGTGATGATAAGAAATATTTAAAAATTGTCATCATAATTGCGATTTATAAGACGCAAGGAACGCAATAGAAGAGGACGTAGATTGTAAATATAGAATTAGGAAACCCGGATGATAAACAAACAAATAAGAAATGAGATAGAGGAAAGGCATGAAAATCAAATAAAAGGTTGAGTGGAGAATTAGAATATCCGCCGGGTGGAAGAGGAGGAAAAAGAAGATATTGATATAAAAGTTAATGATAGTTACACTGATAGGATCTCGCTTTCCGTCTTCCTTCCTTCTTCTCTCTTCTCTTTTCCTCTTCCCCTCTTCTCTTCTCCTCTTCTCTTCTCTTCTCTTCTCTTCTCTTCTCTTCTCTTCTCTTCTCTTCTCTTCTCTTCTCTTCTCTTCTCTCCTCTTCTCTTCTCTCCTCTTCCACTCGTGCAGCTTATCCCATCTCCCCATCCCCTGCACCTCTGCCATCCACTGCATCCTGAAGCGAAGACTCGTATCCATGGGCGTCGCGGGATTGCCTCGCTCGCGGATGCTGTGTCGACGCCGCGTTGAAATCTCCCGCCGGATGCTCTCGCGCTCTTCCTCTCATCTCTCGTCTCGTCTCGTTTTCTCTCTTCTCTGCTCATCTCGTCTCCTCTCTCTATTCTTCTTCTCTCCTCCTTTCTACGCTTCTTTATTCACCTCTTTTCTCTTTCCACTCTTCTCATTTCCTCTGCTCTCATCTATTTTTCTCATCTTCCCTTCTTTTTTCGTTTCTTTCCTTCTCGCGTTTCTCCGTGTCTCCCTTTCTTTTTTTCCCTTTTTCCTCGCTACGCTGTCTTAATTGTTGCAAGGCAGCGAATGTGGCGAAAGCAGGGAGGGTTTAGAAGGGGGGGGGGGGTAGAGGAGAGGGGGAGGTAAGTGGGTCTGAATGACTGGGCGGCGGCAGATAAACTGGCAGGGTGGCAGAGGATGTAGGGGTGAAGGGGTAGAGACGCTGGGGGGGAGGGGTGGTTCTTACAGGGGCGGGGCGTAAGGCAGGGCGTCGGCAGGGCGAGAAGGAACGGCCTAAGGCGCAGGAGTGGTAAGTGCCGTGGCAGGGCGACAAGCAGGGAAGGGGGGCGGTCGGGCAAGGCGAAGAGCTGGAGGCAGAGAGGCCTGTCACTCTGTCAGGGTGAAGGGCAGGGTGTCAGGCTAGTAGGGTGATGGCAGGGTGGCAGAGCGGCTTGGCATGTCATCCGCTGAGATGAGACACTCAGCCCGCAGGCAGGCCTCTCCGTCATCGCCGAGTTGCCAAGCAATCAATTCTTTCATCTCGTTTCTTGGTATCGGATGCTGGGGTAGGGGAGGGGGAGGGGGGAGGTGGTAGGTGGTACTGAAGCTTGATGACACTGTGATAGACTGATAAGTAGGCGATGGAAGAGAGGAGAAGGGGGGGAGCAGGAGGAAGAGGAGGAGGAGGCTGAAACCGGTGTTCCCCAGATGGTGGCGGAGGAGGAAGAGGAGGACGAGGAGGAGGCGGAGGCGGAGGCGAGTGGACCCAGCCTCCCTCCCTCCCTCCCCCCCTCCTGGCGGCGGTCAGTCCCTCTCTCTCCTTCACCAGGTGACCACATCTTCCCCGAAGGATCCTCGCGCAGGACTTCTAACAGCAGCTCCTTGGTCGACGCGGGACTTCGATTGTGTACGTGTGACTTTGCTTTTCATCTCGCGAGTGTGTCCCTTCCTTCCCCCTGTCCCCTTCCTCCCCACGCCACGCCCGCAGCACGCCCATCCGCCGCGGAGACTCGGGAGTCCACGGGCGTGTGTTTACATCGTCCTCTGTGCGTGTGTCCGGGTTTGTGTGTGTGTGACAGTGTCAGCGTCAGCGTCAGCGTGTGTTTGTAAACGTGTTTGCGACCATTGGTCCGGAGCAGCGCGCGAGTGAATGAACTCCACCTGTTTGCACTCGAGCAGGTGTAGTCGGGTCGTGGCGATGTGGGGAGTGTGGGTACTGTGGGGGCAGTGCGTGGATTGTGCTGTGAGAAGGGAGTTTGCGATGCTCCCTTTTTGGGTACAGTGTAGCGGTTTTTATTTGTGTTTTTTTGAGAAAACGAGTCGTTGCTCTCGCCGGTAACAATGCTGTGCTAAGTGTAGTGGCGGCGGTAGAGTAGCACGCGCGAGTGTAGGCATGTGTAGCAGGTAGTCCCGTTACACCCTCGGCGGTCAGGCACGAGGACTCGGGGCCGAGAGGCCGAGGGCGCGGACACAAGTGCGAGGCGTGGAAGCGACGCCGTCTAAGGAACACGACGTCTTTCGAGTGCGTGAGGACGGCCAAGAGTTCGGCTGGTGTAGGAGGCGAGAGGCCGGTCGTAGTGGATTGCGTATGTGTGAATGTGGCGATGGGCGGGACTAGAGTGGATGCTTGCGTGCGTGCGAGTTCTGGCGTGGAGGAGGAGGCCGAGTGTTAGGGCCTCCAGTCCGGCCGCGTGATGAGGACATCGGACTATTACCAACCACATGTTGTGTCTACCCGCCGGCCCTGCCCCGCTACCTCGCCCTTACCTGCGCCCCCCTGTCCTCCCTCCCTCCCTCCCTTGCTTGCCTCCTCTGTACCTGCTTCCCCCTCCTCCTCCTCCTCCTCCTCTCTTCTCAGCCCCTAGTCTGTCTGTCCTTTTTCATCGGTTCGTCGGTCTGCGCCTTATTTTCTGTATGTTTGTCTTGGAGGACTTCCCTGCGCGTCTGCCTGATCATCCCTCTCGGCTTTCGTGTCCACCTTTCCCTCTCCTGGATATCTTGTTTCCGCCCCCCTCTACGCCTACCCGCTCGCTCTCGCCTCCTCTCTCTCTCTCCCTCTCTCTCTCTCTCTCTCTCTCTCTCTCTCTCTCTCTCTCTCTCTCTCTCTCTCTCTCTCTCTCTCTCTCTCTCTCTCTCTCTCTCTCTCTCTCTCTTTTTCTCTCTCTCCTCTCTCCTCTCTCCTCTCTATCTCCCCCTCTTCCTCTCTATCTCCCCTCTCTTCCTCCCTCTCCCCCCCCTCTCCCTTTCCCTCTCCCTCTCCCTCTCCCTCTCCCTCTCCCTCTCCCTCTCCCGCCTTCCCGTCTCCTTTCCCACCTTCTCATCTTCGCCATGACCATCATCAATCGTTGCCATTCTGCTCACATTCATCTTGCTATTCCCCGACACACTCTCGGATTCTTTTTTTGAGGCGAAAAGACCTTACTTATCATTATGACGAAACCAACGTGGATGTTGTCATCTTCCCCTCCCTCATTGGTACACACGGACCCGCGCTCGCCCTCGCACTCGCACACACGTACACGAACTCGGGGATGACAGATACACAGATCTAAACATACAACCAAACACAAACACATGCTAACAGACATGCATACAAACCAACATAAAAAAATTGCATGCGTTTTTTTCTTGGACGGAGAGAGAGGAGGAGAGAAGAAGATGACGAAGGAGGAGAAGGAGAAGAAAAAAGAGAAGGAGAGGATACCCATGTTCTCCAACCTGCCCAAACCTTCATTCTCCGCCCTTATTACCCCGGTAGGACAAGGACTCCGGTGCGGTTCGTGCAAGTCCTTCGACGGAATCCTAGAGCTGCTTTGTAATACCAACATCTACCTGCTCGCGTCATGGGCGGCGCTGTCACCCAAGGGCGGCGTGTGTGCAGGTGGAGGCCTTGGCTGTAGGGGGGGTGATGGGGCAGGAGGGGGGTGGAGGGCGGGCTAGGGAGCGAGGAGGCTCCTTCGTATCCCTGGGATGGTTTTTAATTGGATGTTTTTTTATCCTTGGTTTTGGAGGATTAGGATTGTTAGCTAAATTATTGTTCCTTCAACTGTATTTTAGTTAATCTGTTACGGCCATTGTTATCGTTCTACGAAATGGTGGTAGAGCTCTCGTTCCAAGAGCTATCACTATCATCCTCATCGCTTTTCATTCACCATATCAATAACATAGATAGGGAGATAGACATAAATTCTTCCTCTTCGCTGTTATCAGCTGTAAAAAGAGACCGTGCACGAGAGAGCAGCCGATGATGATGAGATGGCGACTCTTGGCAATAATCCTAAAGACACGCCGTCGCCGTTACTATGATTGTCATTGTTATCATCGTCATCATTTTTCATCAGTGTTGTTATTGTTATCATTATCAACATCATTACTTATCATCTCCGTCACTCAAATATTATTGCTGTTGTTATTATTACTAGTAGTAGTAGTAGTGGTGGTAGTGGTAGTAGACCTTTCATTATGATAGCGAACAAGTGTTACTACGACCGAAAACGTGGGTCCGCTGTCGAAGGTGTCGATGTCGACGGTGGGCCTGTAAGAGGGGGGAGAGGCCGGGGGATGGGAAGGAGGGGGAAAGGCAGGAGGGACGCGATAAGGGAAGGCTCCCACAGGTATCGCCTGTCCTCGCGCTTCCTGTCGTGTTGGCCCGTTGTCCTATTGCTTGGTCGCCCCGTTGACCTGTCCATCCGTTGGTCTTCTGTGGGTTCGTGTAGTGGATGGGAAATGCTGAGAGGGAGAGAGAGAGAGAGAGTGGGAGAGAGAGAGAGAGAGAGAGAGAGAGAGAGAGAGAGAGAGAGAGAGAGAGAGAGAGAGAGAGAGAGAATATAAGAATGTTGAACCCAAAGGTAGAATTGAACAGCAGGATCGGGAGCGCCCCTCCCTCCCTCCCTTCCCTGCCACTCACCCTCGCCCCCCCACCTCCCTCTCAACCAGATTGTGACCCAGCATAACTGCATGACCGTTTCCACCTCTCCGCCCTCATCAGGTACCCTTCATACCCCCTCCCTCTCCTCCCCTGCTCACCGGTTGCTCCTCTCTCCTCTCTTCCCATCCTCCCTCTCTTCGTCTCTCTCCTCCTTCTCTTCGTCACTTTTCTGTTCCTCATCTTCGTCGCTTTCCTCCTCCTCCTCCTCCATCCCCTCCCCCTCCCTCTCCCCCATTCCCCACCCCTAAGTGCCATCGTCCATGTCAGGATGCCAACGCAAGACTGACTGACCAACCGTTTCTTATTATGCTGTCCGCGATCGTGTCGCCCCAAAATAATGCTGTTTATCGTTGTTGGGTCATGGTGCTCCTTCTCCCCCCTCTCCATCACACACACACGAACACACACACACACACACACACACACACACACACACACACACACACACACACACACACACACACAGAAGGAGAAGGAGAAGGAGAAGGAGAAGGAGAAGGAGAAGGAGAAGGAGAAGGAGAAGGAGAAGGAGAAGGAGAAGGAGAAGGAGAAGGAGAAGGAGAAGGAGAAGGAGAAGGAGAAGGAGAAGGAGAAGGAGAAGGAGAAGGAGAAGGAGAAGGAGAAGGAGAAGGAGAAGGAGAAGGAGAAGGAGAAGGAGAAGGAGAAGGAGAAGGAGAAGGAGAAGGAGAAGGAGAAGGAGAAGGAGAAGGAGAAGGAGAAGGAGAAGGAGAAGGAGAAGGAGAAGGAGAAGGAGAAGGAGAAGGAGAAGGAGAAGGAGAAGGAGAAGGAGAAGGAGAAGGAGAAGGAGAAGGAGAAGGAGAAGGAGAAGGAGAAGGAGAAGGAGAAGGAGAAGGAGAAGGAGAAGGAGAAGGAGAAGGAGAAGGAGAAGGAGAAGGAGAAGGAGAAGGAGAAGGAGAAGGAGAAGGAGAAGGAGAAGGAGAAGGAGAAGGAGAAGGAGAAGGAGAAGGAGAAGGAGAAGGAGAAGGAGAAGGAGAAGGAGAAGGAGAAGGAGAAGGAGAAGGAGAAGGAGAAGGAGAAGGAGAAGGAGAAGGAGAAGGAGAAGGAGAAGGAGAAGGAGAAGGAGAAGGAGAAGGAGAAGGAGAAGGAGAAGGAGAAGGAGAAGGAGAAGGAGAAGGAGAAGGAGAAGGAGAAGGAGAAGGAGAAGGAGAAGGAGAAGGAGAAGGAGAAGGAGAAGGAGAAGGAGAAGGAGAAGGAGAAGGAGAAGGAGAAGGAGAAGGAGAAGGAGAAGGAGAAGGAGAAGGAGAAGGAGAAGGAGAAGGAGAAGGAGAAGGAGAAGGAGAAGGAGAAGGAGAAGGAGAAGGAGAAGGAGAAGGAGAAGGAGAAGGAGAAGGAGAAGGAGAAGGAGAAGGAGAAGGAGAAGGAGAAGGAGAAGGAGAAGAAGGAGAAGAAGAAGGATTGGAATAAAAAGGATAGGAACAAGGAGGAGGAAAGGAAAGGGGCAAGGTAGAAGTGGGGAAAAGGAGCGGGGGAAAGGACGCTCTCTGCCTTGCCTTGCTTCATAGGTCAACTAGGATTGTCGACCGGCGTGCTCTGCCCCTTGCTCATCTAGCGAAGGAAATCTGTGAACGAGTAAGCGACAGAGAGAGAGAGAGAGAGAGAGAGAGAGAGAGAGAGAGAGAGAGAGAGAGAGAGAGAGAGAGAGAGAGAGAGAGAGAGAGAGAGAGAGAGAGAGACAGAGAGGGGGGGGGTAAATGAGTTAGTGACAGGAGAGAAACCAACAGCTAGAGAGCCTTAGAAGGAAGTAATTGCATGCCAAAGCATTAAGCGGGCATCGCTGGATCGGCCGGGCGTAATGCCGGTGCTAGTGTCGCCGTGGCACAGGCAGGGTATCGGTGCGACGTGGCCACGGGCGCATTGGTATGCCCACTCGGTTGCGCCCAGGACCTTGGTATTCAGGCGGACGCCGCGCGCGTGTTCGGACTGCGGCGGCGACGAAGACGGAGGAGCAGGGAAGAGAGTGTGAGGAGGAGGAGGAGAAGGAGGAGGAGGCGTCGGCGACGGGTTCTATGCGAACTTCCTCATGGCGACCGCTGTACTTGCCTCCTTCTCTCGCCCTCTCTCGCCTTCTGTCTCGCTCGTGCGTTCCTCCGGCGCATTGGGTTCCCCTCTTTCTTGCATGCTTTCTTCCTTCTCATTGATTCTAGCGTTCCTAGTTTATCAACTTCGTTTCCTTATTGTTATTCCTCATTCTCCCGGGCCTTGCTTTCCTCGTGGCGGCTTGATCCTTTTGCTGCAGGTTCCATTCCATCATCATCCTTTGCCTTCGTAGGGTTAAATGGAATCCCAAAATGCCCTTCTTCCCCCTCCTCCCCCTCCCTCTTCCCCTTCTTTCCCCTCCCATCCCTTTTCTCATATCCTTCCTCTCCCGTCCTCTCTTTCCACTCTGACTCTCCTTCTTTCCCTTTCTTTAACCCTTTACTGTTCCCCTCTTCTCCTCCACCTTCCTCTCCTATCTTCATTTTTCATTCTCCTCTTCACCTCCGTCATTACCCCTTCTGTATCCCTCCCTCCTTCTCTTCTTTACTATCTGTTGGCCTTCCCCTTTTTTCTTGTCACTTCCGCAAACAAATATCTAATTGTTAGCGTGGGCGGTTCGGGAGGGTAACTGGTAGGGGGGGGGGATATGTGGACCAGCGGACACGCACGCACGCACGCACGCACGCTCGCTTTGTAATGTGCCCATGTACATCTCATCGATTTTTGACTTTGTTACGGGCGGTGGAGCGCGTCGTAACCTCCCCCTTCCCCCCCTCCCCCATCCATCCACCAACACACATTCCCGTTCGGCCCTTTCGCCCTCCCCCACCCCTACCCCTTACCCCCTATCTCACAAAGCCCTTCCCTTAGCACCCCCCTCCCTTTACGCCCGCCGCGCCGGTCCGACCGCAACCAGCGCTACTGTGTCACCGGGAACCGCTGCCCCGATATCAGGCGTCGTGGCCTTGGTTCGCCTTGGTTCGCCTTGGTTCGACGCTGCTCGCTCGCCCACTTTGGCCTCTGGTTGATTTTGGTTGTCTCTTGGTCTCTCTTCTTTCGGCGCCTGTTTATTTAACTCACTCCCTCTCCCTCCCTCCAGCTCTCTTCCCAGACGCAGATTATGTAGCCCTACTCGCCTTCTTAATCCCCCTCCCCCCCCCCCTTCCCATTGCAACCTTTCCTTATTAAGGGAACGAAGAAGTTTGTTCCCTCTTCCTTTCCCTCTTGTTGACTGTTGCCAAGTTATTTGTTTTTCTATTTCTTTTAGGCGGGGCTTTGTCTTTTTTTTGTTTTGACGTTTGAAGGGATTAAACAAAGCTTCTCCTTCTCCACCTTCTCCGTTCTTTAGTTCCCCCCCCCCCCTTCCCTTAACTTTCCTGTCCTCGCCCTCTCTTTCATTCACTCTCCCTCTGTCTCTGGCTGTCTCTTGCTACTAACCCTACCCCGCCATAACTTTCCTTTTCCTTTTTTTTCCTTTCTTTCTTTCACCCTCTATCTTTCCTTCTTCCTCATTATCTTCCTCCATCTTTTCCTCTTCCTCTTCCTCCGGTTGTGAACCCCGAATGTTGTGGAGCCGAGCGCGTTTTCTGCTCTGCCTTGCTATGGGCGACCTTCCCCGCTGGGACACTTGACCTCATCTCACCCTATATTCCTCGCCCCCCCCCCCCATCCCCGTCGTCTTCCTCCCATCCCTCCATCCTTCGGTCCTCCCTTACTCCCTTCCGTAATCCCTCTTTCTCCCTGTCCTTTCTCTATTCTTCGCTCCCCCCCCTCTCTCTCTTTCTCTCTCTCTCTCTCTCTCTCTCTCTCTCTCTCTCTCTCTCTCTCTCTCTCTCTCCCTCTCTCTCTCTCTCTCTCTCCCTCCCTCCTCTTTCCTGCCATCCCCCCTCCCCTCTTCCCTCCCTCCCTCCCTCCTCTTTCCTGCCATCCCCCCTCCCCTCTTCCTTTCTCCCGTTCTCCTCGGAAGGTTGTGTAATCCATCCGGGGTCTTGGGCGAGTGTTTCGGGTAGGGGAGAGGGAGGGGGAGGGGGAGGGGGAGTCATCATCGTTTTCCTTTTGCGTTTCTTTTCGTTATTTTCTGTTTTTGTTTCGATTTTCTCTTAGGGATGGCATTAATTATGATATTGATAATCATTATTTGATATTGATTTATCTTATTTCTGATTTAGTTTATGATTGCTAACATATTTACTTTTTTTTTATTTATTTATTTATTTTTATATATATTTTTTTTTGGGGGGGGCGATGTTGAGCTCTGTTAATCACCTTGGTTGAAATATTTTTGGTTTCGTTATTTCCGCTGTTCTTGTTATCCTCAGCGTTATCACCATTGGCGCTGTTATTATTTTTACATTTTATTGTGACTCCCTACTGTTGGAAGTGGTGTTCCTATATCCTAATTTTTATCGTTGTTATTAACGCCATCACGCGCACACACACACACATACACACACACACACACACACACACACACACACACACACACACACACACACACACACACACACACACACACACACACACAC
>BOPN01004830.1:20000-22500 GCA_017312705.2 Penaeus japonicus
GGGAGAGAGAGAGAAAGAGAGAGAGACAGAGAGAGAAAGAGAGAGAGAGAGATAGATAGATAGAGAGAGAACGAGAGAGAAAGAGTTAGAGAGAGAGAGAGAAAGAGAATGAGAGAGAGAGAGAGAGAGAGAGAGACCGAAAGAGAAAAAACAAGGAAAGCCTCTATTAAACTTTTTTCACGTAGGAAATGCGTGAAAAAGTCTTTGGCCCGTCTTGCAACCATACAAGGTGCAAAGCGAGTCCAAAGAACCATAAAGGAAAGATAAAAGGCCTTTCCAGAACCCTCAACCTTACAGGATTGTCGCAGGACTCAAAATACATGACAGAGCACTAAGGAACACTAAGGTCTAGAGTATCTATATCCTTTGATACAGCCAACATAGCAGTCGCAGTTGACAGTACTGCTTTAACCCGAATTATACTGTGTTATGTGATATATAACTTTGGTATTTGTGTATACCAAACGACAACATTCTGCTTCTCTCTTTTTATTCATTTATCTTTCTTTCTTTTTACTTCTCTCTCCCTCTCTCTCGTTTTTATTGATTTACTTCTCTATCTCTCTCTTTTACTCTCTCTGTTTCTTTTTCATATACTTCCCTTTCTTTCTTTCTTTTTCTTCTCTCTCTATCTCTCTCCCTCTCTCTCTCTCTCTTTCTCATTCTCTCTCTCTTTCTCTCGCTCCTTCTCCCTCCTTCCCACCCCCTCTCTCTCAGCAACTCCCCATCTTTCTCTCTCCCAAACTCCCGGTCTTCCCCCCCACACCCACCCCCATCCCCAACCCCCACCCCAACCACCTCCCCTCCCCCAACTCTCTCACACCCTCTCACACCCCTCTCCCACCCCTCTCACCCCTCCCACTCCCACCCCTCCCACCCCCACCCACCCCTCCCACCCCTCCCACCCCTCCCACCCCTCCCACCCCTCCCACCCCACTCTCTTATCATCTATCATCATTGTCTATCTCTCTGTCTGCACTCTCTCATCCGCCACCCGTCTAAGCGGGAGGCCAACTCGGTAACACAGACAGGACGCCAATGGTACTGAGATGACCCGCCGAGCGCATCCTTTTTGCTTACGAATGCACCTGGGAACTTGATCAGTGGGTTGGTAGGGTGGGTGGAAGGTAGGTGGGTTGGTGGGTTGGTTAGAGGGTGAGGGGGGTTAGAGGGTGGAGGGGTGGTAGGGGGTGGTGGGGGATGGGTTGGAAGGGTGGATGGGTGGGTGGGTTAGAGGGTGGGGGTTAGGGGGTGGGTTAGAGGGTGAGGGGTGGGTGGGGGTTGGTTAGAGGGTAGGGGGTGGTGGGGGTGGAAGGTGGGGGGTGGAGGGGGGTGAGGGTAGGGGGTAAAAATGCCGGGGGACGTATGAGTGATTGGGGTTAATATGGGTTCTGTGCTTGTGTGGTTGTGTTTGTAGTTGTGTTTGTTCGTGTGTGTTTGTGTATGTGTGTCTTTATTATTTTACCCCCCTCTCTCTCTATCTCACTCACAATATGAAATATGAATAAAATCACACAACAACAACAAAAACAACAAACGCAAAGCAATCTTGTAATATCTTTTTATCATCAATAAAATTGTTAATTATATCTATTAACATCATTATCTTCAAAGACATGACTATCGTTAACTATCGACTATCAATTTCAATGCTAGTACTATTATCATTATGATTATCATCATTGGTCTATCATTGGCTTCCATTATGGTTGTCATTAGCAATATAATGATAATGATAATGATGATGATAATGATGATAATGATAGTGATAATGGTAATGATATTGGTTATTGATATCATTATCATTGTTATCCTCATTAATGTTATCATTCTTATCATTCTTATCATTATCATTATTATTATCATTATTATCATAATTGTGGTTGTTATGATTATCATCATTATCAGTTTCATTATTATTAATATGATTATCGTTATCATTATTATTATTACCACTTCCATTACAATATCATCATCACCCGTATTATCTTTAATATCATCATTATCAGTATTATCTTTGTTATCATCATTATCGGTATTATCTTTGTTATCACTATTTTCATTATTATCATTATCATTATGAAAATGATCATTATAATTATGAAAATTATCATTATAATTATGAAAATTATCATTATAATTATGAAAATTATCATTATCATTATGAAAAGTATCATTATCATTGTTATTATCATCATTATGAAAATTATCATTACCATTATCATCGTTATTATTATTGTTACTATTATTACAATCATTATTAATGTTATGACTATTATCATCATTATAACTGTTATTAACATTATCATTAGTATTATCTTCATTGTCATTATTTTATCATTATCATCCTTTTTATTATTATTATTATCATTATTATTATTATTATCATTATTGTTATTATTATCATTATTATTATTATCATTATTATTATTATTGCTATTATCATTACTATTATTATTACTATTATTATTACTATCATTATTATTACTATTATTATTAT
>BOPN01004830.1:35000-42500 GCA_017312705.2 Penaeus japonicus
GGAAGGGAGAGAGAGAGAGAAAGAGAGAGGAAGAGAGAGGAAGAGAGAGAGAGGAAGAGAGAGAGAAAGAGGGAGAGAGATAGAGAGAGAGAGAGAAAGAGAGAGAGAGAGAGAGAAACAGACAAACTAGCAAGAATTAAACAAACACTCTTGTTGCTCGCTCTATTCCCATTCCCAAGATGGCCAACAGGCAAGTCACCGAGTCCACACTTCTGCCTCAAAGAATGTTTCTTTCTATTATTATTTAATTCTTATAATTTCATATTTTTCTATAAATATATTTTTTACTGAACTCTTTCTCTTTTTCTTTCTGCTCATTCTTATATTTTACCTTTTTGTCTGCTTGTCTGTCTGCCGTCTCCTTCCCTTCTAGCTATCTTTTTCAACGTATTTATATGTGTATGTATGTCTCTCTCTCACCCCCTTAGTTTTTTTTTCTTTCTCCTCTTTCTTACTCTCCCTTTTTTTTTTTTTATCTTTCTCCTCTCTCGTACTCTCTTTTTTCTCTTTATCTTATCTCTCATTCTTTCTCCCCCCCCCTCAATCTCTCTCTCTTTCTTTCTCCCTCTTCTCCTCTTCCTATCAATCTATCTGTTCCTCCCTCTATCTACCTTCTTCCCTCCTCTCCCTTCTGCTACACATACATCTCGGTTTAAAACCCCTCATTATCCCTCGCACAGCTGAGACGCCAAGGGTAAGCCAGCCTCATGAACCTCATGTTTAATTTCACCTTTATTAAATTCCCCGCCATGAGCGCTTCTCGACCCTCACTTGTTATTGATCAACTGAGGGGCCCCGTGGCACGCATTTCCCGCGCGATTGGAGCTCCCGGCCGACCAATCACAAGCCCGCTTTGGATTTATAATTGATGCTTGGCGAGGCCCCGGAGCGAGCATAATGGAGAGCCCGTGACAGGAGCACTGAGTTATTAGGGGCGTTGTGCTCGCTGATTGGCCCACCTTATGACTAATTTGACAGGACTGGAAGGGCGTGTAGATGGCGACACTGATACCTCTTCGGTGCGCTTGCTATGGCACTAAAGAAGAGGGGAAGGGGGGGGGGAGGGCTGTATGGAGAGGGGAAAGAGAAGGGGGAAGTTTATGGAAAGGGAGATGGAAGGGACGTGGACAGGGGAGAGGAAGGGGAAAGTTGTGGAGAGGGGAGAGGAGGGGTTAGGAGGTACAACGAGGGAGGGAGGATGTGTATGAAGAGGGGAAAGAAAAGGGGGAAATTATAGAGAGGGAGGGGGAAAGGGGAAGGTTAAGGGTAGTGGAAGGGGGTAAGGGAAAGAATTGGAAGTACAGGGAAGGGGAAAGAACGTGAAGAATAGAGGGAGAGGAGTAAGGGAAGAGGAGAGGAGGGAAGGGAAAGATGAAGAAAGGGGGGAGGGGGAAAAGGAAGTTAAAAGGAAAAAGAAAATGGAAAAGAGGGCTGAAGAAAAAGGGAGAAGAAAGGAGCAAAGAGGGAAAGAAGGAGAAAGAAGAAACTAGAAAAGGGAGGAAGGGGAGAGGAAAATATAAAAAGGAATAGGAAAAGGAAAAAGAGGAAAGAAGAAAGGGAGAAACAGAGAGAAAGAAAAATCATGAAAGGGAAACAGAAAAAGGGAAGAAGAACAAAGAGAGAAAATCGAAGAAAGAACCAAACACATCAATCGAATTTACCAACCGATAATTCGCACTCCACAAGTTTACAATTCGCACTCCAATGGTGCTTCGAGAGTTTCGAACACCCCCGAAGCACGTCGTCTCGAGATACGGCCGACGTTTATAGCTCGTCCGGAGATGAGAAACGAGCCCTGAATCACACTAAATGAAACATTTCGAACACCGAATTCGAAGCAATGAGCGAAAGGCTGGTCGAGCTAGAGCAGCGAGCGTGGAAAGAGAAGAGAGAGAAGGATAAATGAGAGGAAGAATGGATAGAGGGGAAGGGGAAAGGGTGATGATGAGGATGATGAGGGGGTAGGGGATGATGGGGTATGGAGGGAGGAGAGGGAATACGGATAGGGTATTGAGGGAGGGTGGGGGTCCTAATAGGAATGGGTATGGGATGAGGGAGGAGGAGGAGGGGGAAGGATATAGGTGGGGGGATGTGGGGGAGTGGGAGTGGAGAGATAGAGTAGCGGGTGGGGGGTGGGGAGGTTGATTATGACACATTTGGACTCGAAACGAGATATCTGAAAATGAAACATGGTATGTTGATTAGATGTTGAGAGAAAGGTAGTCGTGAGAGAGAGAGAGAGAGAGAGAGAGAGAGAGAAAGAGAAAGGAAGAGAGAAAGAGGGAGAGAGAGTGAAAAAGAGAGAGAGAAAGAAAGAAAAAGAGAGAGAGAAAGAAAGAAAGAAAGAGAGAGAGAGAGAAAGAAAGAAAGAGACAAAGAGAGAGAGAGAGAGAGAGAGAGAGAAATTGAACTGTTTGTTAATGTAAAAGATAAATCATGCAAATGATGATAGATACGGTAATGACACTCCTGAAGATAATTTATATGAAAAAAAAAGAAAATCAAACAATTTGAGAAAAAATAAATCGACCATCAACACACATAGAACATGATATTGTTTACGCAAACAAACTGAACAAATAAAAATAGGGTAAGTATGTAGCCGGAGGGGGGGGGGAGGGGGAGGGTGCCAGGTCTAGGACGATGTAGGTGTGATTGTAAATGGGATTGTAACCGTGATTATGATGGTGAAGAAATTTGTATTTTAATGGTGTCATTACTTATACATACATACATAGGTACACACACACACACATATATATTTTTTTTTCTTTCTTTTTTTCTTTTTTTCTTTTTTTTTCTTTTTTTTCTAGTCATGGGGCTACTACTATTTATCTTGTCATTGATGTCTATATATTCTCATTGTTATTGTTGTTATCATTAGTATCATAATAATTAATATCACCCTTATTATTCCTTTTAACAAAAGTTAATATATCATATTTGTTATCATAATTAATGTTAATATTATCGTTAACATTTCAATCATCATAGATATCCCTACCATTAATACTATCACATCAAAATGACTCAATAACAGTCTGTAATTATTATCATAATGACTGTTATCATCATTTTTGTTAATATCATTATCATTGCCATCATCAATTTTCACCATTATCAAAATAAAACAAACCTAGATCCCCCACCATTTCCCCTCTCCTACCTTTCCCCTTTTCCTCTCCCCCAACTCCACCCCACCCTTCCCCTCTTCCCCACCCTCTCTCCTCCCGTCTTCCCCCACCCCCACCTTTCCCCTCCAGTCTCTCTTCACCACTACACCCACCCTTCTCCTCATCCCCTCTCCCCCACCCCCAACCTTCCACTTTTCCTCTCCCCCTCCCCCATCCTTCCCCCTTTCCTCTCCCCCATCCTTCCCCTTTCCCTTCCCCCTCCCGTCTCCCCCACCCCCATCCTTCTCCCTTTCCTCTCACCCACCCTTCCCCTTTCCCTCTCCCCCTCCCGTCTCCCCCCACCCCCGCCATCACCACGTGACGTAAGTCCGTTAATTACACCGCTCGCGTCACTCACCCTGATTTACAACATCAACACGTGTTTTTCTCCCCTCGTGGCAGCCAGCACGTGGGCGCATTGCTGGGTGGAGATAAGGTAAATACAAAGTGACATAATTGGCATATTTTCCCCTCTATGCGTTATCAAAGGCATCTCTGTCCAGCTGATGAAGGGGGTAGGGGGGAAGGGGAGGGAGGAGGGAGGGAGAAGAGGTAGGATAGGGGAGTGGATGAGGGTAGAGGGAAGAGGGAAGGATAGGGAGGAAGGTGGAAGGTGAGGGCGAAGCGCATAGAATGAAGGAAAAGGGGAAGGGAAGTAGAATGGTTAAAGGAAAAGGAAAAGGTGAGGGAACAGGGAAAGGAAGAGGGGAAGAGGGAGGGGGAAAGGAGCTCCAGGTGCGGATCCCGATGCGCCTTTGTTTCGCTTCAGCTTTTTCGTAATCCGTTCAAAAAGCGCGCGCTCGACAGTGATGCCAGGCGAAGGGGAGACCCATGCTGCCATATGATCGCGGTCGAAATCAGTGAGATAAGAAAAATAATTAGAATGATACATAAAGAAAAGAAATATAGATAACGATCCTCCGCCACAGTCAATCACTATGGCCAGTAATTGAAAGCGGAGAGCCTTTTCGTCGATGGCAGTTGGTAATACTGTCCCTTGAATGGCGGGAAAATGGACAATAGCGAAGAGGTGGAGCCGGGGTTAAAACTTTTCATGTTGCTTGTATTTTGGTAGTCCCATGTAATTAGGAAGATGATAAAAAGGAACAGGTCATAAGAGAGGATTACGGTTTGTATATGACGAAAGACACAAGGGAGAGGGGAAGGATAAGAGGGCATCGGATTTAGGGAGGCGTGGTATAAACTTTTTCTAAACCTTATTTAGATGTAGAATTGATTTTGGAATCATTATGCGTTATAACTTATTTTATTTTATCTTTATTCATCTACACATTTGAATTTTAAAAATGCAATTTCGGGAACAATTTTGTAATTCTTTACCAATAAAAAGAAATGTTTGTTACGTCTCTCTCTCTCTATATATATGTGTGTGTGTGTGTGTGTGTGTGTGTATGTGTGTGTTTTGACCTCCCCAGCGATCCGTGACGTCACAGAACCAGAAACACAAACTTCTTTATCGGAACAACTTTTTCGCACGTTCTATCTGTAGTGAGTGGCTGCTCCTTTCCGATTACTTCATTAATCATTTTAATTACTCTTTGATATCTAGTTTTACAAAAGGTGTCAATAACGATAACAAGGACTTCCAGAGTATAACAAGCCGTTATTATAGCCTGGACATGTAATAATGATCATTTTCATTACATCTTCTTAGAAACATCGAGTTTCTTTATATTAAATCCATTTATTTCCAAAGAGAAGAACTCGTAAGGGAATGCAGGTCCTTTGCAACCCCAATCCATTCCTCGTCATAACCCAATAACCTCATCTTCCCCAACCCACCCCTCCCCCACCCGCCATCTCCACTCCAACCCCATCCCAAACTCCAATCTAACTCCCATCCCTCCCCCATAATACACCCACCCTCTCATTCCCTCTCCCAAAACACATCCACAACCCTCATCCCCTCCCCCATATCACACACGTCCCCCATAACACCCCACCCCCTCAATCCTCCCCCCACAACACCCCACCCCCTCATTCCCTCCCCCATAACACCCACCCCCTCAATCCTTCCCCCATAGCACCCCCATTCCCCTCATCCCCTCCCCCATAACACCCTCACTACACCTCCCCCCTCCCCCATAACACCCCCACCCCCTCATCCCCTCCCCCATAACACCCCCACCCCCTCATTCCCTCCCCCATAACACCACCACAACCCTTCCCCTCCCCCATAGCACCCCCATTCCCCTCATCCCCTCCCCCATAACGCACACGTCCCGATAACAAGATCACAAAAGCCACTCGCCAAAGGAGTCCCAAAGCATGAAATATACCTCGCTTTTGTATTCAAAAATGGCGCGAGCCGAATGGATGAAAAAAAGGAGACAACGAACGCATAACATTTATTATTCAGTACTTGCCATTAACAACAAAAAAAGTCTGACATAATTTTCTGGCTCTGGATTATCATTAACAATAGAAAGCCATAATTCTTACCATTAACAAAAGACGGACATATTTTTTTAGATTTTATCAGATGATGGTTGGAACAGTGTTGCCAGATCAGTCTCCCGGAGGTGAAGTATTCTTCGGTTTTGAGTTATTCCCCTCATTCTCTCTCTCTCGGTTTTTCGGTTTGTCTCTTTCTTTCTGATTTCTTTTACTTTCTTTCTTTTTTCCCTCTTTCGCTCTTTTGTTCGTTCGTTCTTTCTGTCTCTCTTATTTTTTTCTCTTTCGGTAGTTCTCTTTTTTTCGTTTTTTTCTTCTCTCTGTATTATTATCATTACTATCATTATTATTATTGTTGTTGTTGTTATCATTATCATTGTTATCAACATTATCATTATCTTCCTTGTCATTATCATACTCCTTATTATTATTGTTGTTGTCATTATTACTATTATTATCATTATTGCTATTGTTATTATTATCATCATTATCATTATCAATGTTATAAAACTACCATTGTCACCCTTATCAATAGATTACTATCATTATCATCATTATTGTCATTATTGATATCAATATTTATATCATCTTTAACATCATTATCATCACCTTTATTGCCATCATCATCACCATATTCATTATCACTACATCACTATGATCATCATCACCACCATCATCAATATCATCATCATCAATTGTTGCAATGACTATAATCAATCACTGAATAGATAAATAAACATAGATAATATAGATAATCAACAATATTTAGATGAATTGCAATCCATCAACCCGGTGTTATTAAAGAACACCAAAAAAAAAAAAAAAAAAAAAAAAAAAAAAAAAAAAAAAAAAAAAAAAAAAAAAAAAAAAAAAAAAAAAAAAAAAAAAAAAAAAAATCACCCTTAGCGAATACAGACCAAGAATGCAGAACAATATTGCAGAACAGCCATCGCTCAATTGCACCCTCGCGTCGTGGTTGCAACATCACCCACCGCCGAGTCATCAGGAATAATTTGTCTTTATTAAGAGCGAGTTATAATAAGTATCGCGGGCGCTGCATTTATGAAAATTTCGATAGCACGGCGAGATTAATATGCAAATGGCGCCACGGGATGCTGGGCTTGTGTTTATTCTCTCTCTGGTTGTGGGGGATGCTGGGGAAGGGGAGGGGAAGGGGAGGGGAGGGGGAGGGGAAGGAGGAGGGGGGATGGATGTGTGTGTGGGGGGGGGGGGTGAATGGGGAATAAGGGGAGGGGGAGGGGAAGGGGGGATGGATGTGTGTGTGGGGGGGTTAATGGGGAATAAGGGGAGGGGGAGGGGGGATGGATGTGTGTGGGGGGGGTGAATGGGGAATAAGAGGAGGGGGAGGGGGGATGGATGTGTGTGTGGGGGGGTTAATGGGGAATAAGGGGAGGAGAGGGGGATGGATGTGCGTATATGGGGGGGGGGAGGATTAAGGGGAGGGGGGATGGATGTGTGTGGGGGGGGTGGATGGGAATAAGGGGAGGGGGTTAGGATGTTGGGGAGGGGGAGGGGGGGTGGATGGGGAATAAGGGGAAGGGGTTAGGATGTTGGGGAGGAGGAGGGGATGCTGGGGAGGGGGAAGGGGATGATGTCGAGGGGGGATGGAGGAGGAATATGGAATATAAATGTGTGTGGGGAGGGGGATAGGGGGGAGGGGGAATAAGGGGAGGGGGAAAGGGGGAGGGATGGGAAATAAGGGGAGGGTGAATAAGGGGAGAGGGGACAGGGGGAGAGATGGGGAATAAAGGGAGAGGGAACAGGTGGAGGGAGTGGGGTTGGAGGGAAAGAGAGGGGTTGGGGGAAGAAGGAAGGGGGGTGGGAGTGAGTAGGTGGGATGGAGGGAGGGGATATAGAGAGGGGGGAGGGAGGGAGGACAGGAAGGTAGGGA
>BOPN01004830.1:47500-52500 GCA_017312705.2 Penaeus japonicus
CGATGCAAATAATTCAACCAAAAATAACTATAGCAATTAACCCAAAGAACACGTAATGAAAAAAATAAATAAATAGATAAATGAATAAAAAAAATACCTTAACCTTAAAAAAAATCACGAAGGAAAAACACAGAAAACACATAGGAATAAGACACTAAAAGAAAATCAAGCCCTATATAAAAACAAAAACAAACAAACGAACAAAAATAACATCACGAAAAAATAAAGCAAAAACAAAGAAAAACAACAATGAAAGAAAAAATTCAATAAAAATAAACAACATCACGAAATAAACAACCACAACAACAAAACCATCAACAGCATGAAAGAAGGACCAAAAAAACATCACGAAATAAACAAACCACCACCACCAACAGGAAAAACAACCAAAACAACAACAACAACAACACGAAATAAACAAACCACAACCACCACCACCAACAGGAAAAACAACCAAAACAACAACAACAACACGAAATAAACAAACCACAACCACCACCACCAACACGAAAAAAAACAATAAAAAACACGAAATAAACAAACCACAACCACCACCACCAACACGAAAAAAAACATAAAAAAACACGAAATAAACAAACCACAACCACCACCACCAACACGAAAAAAACAATAAAAAAACACGAAATAAACAAACCACAACCACCACCAACAACGAAAAAAACAACAAACAAACAACAACACCACGAAATAAACAAACCACAACCACCACCACCAACACGAAAGAACAACCAAAAGCAACAACAACAACATCACGAAACAAACAAACCACAACCACCACCAACAACAACAACAAAAACAACAACAACAACACCACGAAATAAACCACAACCACCACCACCAACAACACGAAAAAAAGACAAAAAAACAAATAACAAACCACAACCCCCACCACCAACAAGACGAAAGAACAACCAACCAAAACAACAACAACAACACCACGAAATAAACAAACCACAACCCCACCACCAACACGAAAAAACAACCAAAAAACAACAACAACACCACGAAATAAACAAACCACAACCACCACCACCAACACGAAAAATACAACTAACCAAAAAACAACAACAACACGAAACAAACAAACCACAACCACCACCACCACCAACACGAAAAAACAACCAACCAAAAACAACAACAGCACGAAATAAACAAACCACAACCCCCACAACCAACACGAAAGAACAACCAACTACAACAACAACAACCAAAAACAACAACAACACCACGAAACAAACAAACCACAACCTCCACCACCACCAACATGAAAAAAACAACCCAAAAAACAACAACACCACGAAATAAACAAACCACAACCACCACCACCAACACGAAAGAATAAAGGTCCCCAAACAACCGCCGGCGCATTACCATACGTACCTCTCCCGGGCGCTGAATCAATTAAATTACGAAGCTTACGATCCGATCCGAGGCGATAAATGGTGGAAGACCTATGTAAGCCACGCCCCCCCCCCCCCTTTTTTTTTAAGGGGGGGCCCGGGGCACTGCCGATTGGGAATGCTAATGGGATACAAATGGCATGGGTGTGGGGTTGTGTGGGAGGCGGGGGGGTGGAGATGGGGTTGTGTTTGGGGGTTGGGGGATGTGTGGGGGGGTTGTGGGGGTTGTGTTTGGGGTTGGGGAGTTGAGACGTGTGTGTGTGGGGGTGGGGTGGGAGGGGTTGCGTGTGGGGTTGTGTGTTATGTGGGGTTAAGGGGTTGTGTGAGGTTGGGGGTTGTGTGTGGAGGTTGGGAGGGTTGTGTGGGGTTGTGTGGTTGTATATTGGGCAGTGTGGGGTGGAGGGAGAGAGAGAGAGAGAGAGAGAGAGAGAGAGAGAGAGAGAGAGAGAGAGAGAGAGAGAGAGAGAGAAAAGAAAGAGAAAGAGAGAGAGAGAGAGAGAGAGAGAGAGAGAGAGAGAGAGAGAGAGAGAGAGAGAGAGAGAGAGAGAGAGAGAGAGAGAGAGAGAGAGAGAGAGAGAGAGAGAGAGAGAGAGAGAGAGAGAGAGAGAGAGAGAGAGAGAGAGAGAGAGAGAGAGAGAGAGAGAGAGAGAGAGAGAGAGAGAGAGAAAAGAAAGAGAAAGAGAGAGAGAGAGAGAGAGAGAGAGAGAGAGAGAGAGAGAGAGAGAGAGAGAGAGAGAGAGAGAGAGAGAGAGAGAGAGAGAGAGAGAGAGAGAGAGAGAGAGAGAGAGAGAGAGAGAGAGAGAGAGAGAGAGAGAGAGAGAGAGAGAGAGAGAGAGAGAGAGAGAGAGAGAAAGAGAGAGAAAAGAAAGAGAGAAGGAAAGAGAAATTCAGAGAGAAAGAAAAAGAGAAAGAAAAAGAGAAAGGGAAATAGAAAGAGAGAAAGAAAGAGCAAAAGAAAAAGAGAGAGGGAGAGAGAGAGAGAGAAAGAAAAAGATGGATATAAAGATGTACAAATATACAGACCAGTGTAAAAGTAGACAGATAGATATCAAAGAGAAAAATAAAGGAATAGTAAGAATAATAAACAAACGAAAAAAAACAAAACAAAATTCATAACATCATATAAATCAATTTTCTTTTGATTTTGTTAATGATGATGCCGCTATTACTACTGATGATAATTATGATAAGGTTGATTGATGATAATGATAATGATAATGATAATGATGGTAATAATGATCATTACTATAGTGACAATTATTGATAGTAATAATAGAAATGAAAATATAAATATTGATAATAGTAATGATAACAATATTGATAATGATAATGATAACAAAAAGGATAATGATGATGATAATGATAACGATAATGATGATGATAATGATAATGATTATGATGATGATATTTGTAATAATGATGATACTGTCATTATCATCATTATCAATAACAATCACGATGATAATAGTGATGATCATAACATTGATCATGATAGGTGTAATAATGATAGTAACGATAATAACGATAACAATAATGTTGATAATGACAATGATAATGAAAGATAAATGATAATGATAAAAATAGCAATAACAATAATGATAGCAATAACTATAATGACGATAATAATCATGATAGGAAAATGATAGTGATCATGATGATAATATCAATAGTGATAATGATAAAAATAACAATGATAATGATAATAATAATGATAATAATGATAACAAAATGATAAAAAAAATATTAGTAGCACCAGTATTGATGATAATAATCAAATAATAATGATAATGATGATAATAAGGATGGTAATAATGATAGTGATAAAAACAACGATGATGATAACAAAAAAGAAAAGAAAAACAATGATAACAATAACAATTATAATCATAATCAGAGCACTAACAGGAGTAATAATAGTTATTAACAATAATGATTATACTGATGATAATGATAACAGTGATAGTAATAGCAACGATAATGATGACAATAATATAGAGAAATGGATAATAATAACAATTATTATACTAATGATGATAATGATAATTACAATAACAATAATAACAGTAATAATAGTTATACTAATAATGATAAAGGCAATAATTATAGTAGTAATAACAATAATGATAGCAATAATAATACTAATGATAATGATAATTATAGCAATATTGATAATAATGATAAGAACAACAACCATAACAGTAATAATGATAATGATGATACTAGTACTAATAAAAACAATTATAATCAAAACAGAAATAAGGAAAATAACAATAACACTGATAACAACTAGGCCAAGTATAGTAATGATAATGAAAATGATAACAATGATCATAGTAAAGATAATAATGATACTGATAATTATGATGATACTGATACTACTAGTAATGACGATGATAATAACGATAATGATAACAGTAAAAGTAATGTTAATTGTAATACTATTGATAATGAGAACAATAACATTAACAAGGACAATGATAATGATAGCAATGATAATAATGATAATAATGATTATTTTAATAACAATGGTAATAGTAAAAATGATGAAAATAATGATGATGATAATAATAATAATGATAATAATGATAATAATAATAATAATAATAATAATAATAATAATAATAATAATGATAATAATAATAATGATAATGGAAATAATAAGAATGATATGATAATGATAATAATGATAAAGATAATAATGATAATAACATTGATAATAATGATAATCTTGATAACTAATAATGATAATAAAAATGATAATAATGATAGTAATAATGAGAGTAGTAATGATCGTAACAATAACGATGAATAACAATAATAACAATGATGATAACAGTCATAATAACGATGCTAATAACAATTGAAAATCTATAATAATGATAAAAATAACGTCGATAATTATAACGTACCTTATGATATTGATAATGATAATGATGATGAAAAATGCAATAATTGATAATACTGATAATGATAATGTCAAAAAGGATGATGATGATAATAATAACAACAATGATGATGAATATGATGATGAATATGATGATAAAGAGGATAATAGCTATCATGATAATTATCAGAATACTATCATTACTTATGATGATAATGATGGTGATGGTGATGATAACAATATTGATTGTGATAATGATTCTAATAAGGATGATTATAAGGATGATAATGGTAACAGTAATTATAATGATATCAAATAAAATGATAGGGATAACAATGATAATTATAATAACAATAATGATGATAATCTCATGATAACAATAATTGTAAGGATGATGATCATAAACATGATAATAATAATGATAATAATAATAATAATAATAATAATAATAATAATAATAATGATAATAATAATAATTATTATATTAATAACAATAATAATGATAATGATGATAATGATAATGATAATAAAATAATAGTAATAATAATGATAATAGTAATAATAATGATGATAATAATGATAATAATAATAATACTAATGATAATAATGATAATAGTATTAATAATAATAATAATAATAATAATAATGATAATTATGATAGTAATAATAATAGTAATAATAATGATAATGAGAAT
>BOPN01004830.1:93204-95704 GCA_017312705.2 Penaeus japonicus
TAAATGATCAAAATCAGCCGTGTCGGGTGGATACCTAAACATGGACATTGTTCTGTAAATTGATTTATCAAGTCAGAGAGCCTCCCTCCCTCCCACCCTCCATTTGGTCCTCCCTCTCTCCTTCCCATCTCCCTCCCTTCCTCCTTTCCATCCCATCCCCCTTCCTCCTTTCCATCCCATCCCCCTCCCTCCTTCCCCTCCCCCTCCCATCCCCTCCCTCCTTCCCATCCCCCTCCCTCTCTCCCTCCCATCTTCCCATCCCCCTCCCTCCTTCCCTCCCATCTTCCCATCCCCCCTCCCTCCCCCCCTCCCTCCTTCCCATCTCCCTCCCTTCCTCCTTCCCATCCCCCTCCCTCCCTCCCTCCTTCCTTCCCACCCCCTCCCTCCCTCCCTCCTTCCCTCCTTCCCTCTCTCCGTCCCATCCCCCTCCCTCCCCCTCCCACCCTCCCTTTAGTCCTCCTTCCCTTTAGTCCTCCTTCCCTCCTTCCTCAACAACCCGCAACAATAGCCGCCATGGAGCTCAACCTCATCATCTTAATCAACGAACAAACGACCTCAATGAACGACCTCTTGCCACTCCTCCCCCTCCCCCCCCTCCTCCTCTTCCCTGCTTCTTAGAGTGCCCTTGACACCCCCCCACACACACACACCACCCCTCCCCTTAAACGATCTCCTGAAGGGCGCTCTTCCTCCTGGCGAAGTGGCCGACGGGGAGGGTGTGTAAGAGGGTGGGGGTGTAGGGGGGTGGGGGTGTAGGGGGGTGGGGGTGTAGGGGGGTGGGGGTGTAGGGGGGTGGGGGTGTAAGAGGGTGGGGGTGTAGGGGGGTGGGGGTGTAAGAGGGTGGGGGTGTAGGGGGTGGGGGTGTAGGGGGGTGGGGTGTAAGGGGTGGGAGAGGGGAAGGTTGAGGGCGTGTAGGGGGGTGGGGTGTAAGAGGGTGGGGGTGTAGGGGGTGGGGGTGTAGGGGGGTGGGGGTGTAAGAGGGTGGGAGAGGGGCAGGTTGAGGGGGTGGGGGTGTAGAGGAGAGTGTGGGGGTGGGGGAATGGGGAAGGTGGAGGGGAGTGGGGGAGAGGGGAAGGTGTGGGGGG
Organism: Penaeus japonicus; assembly: GCA_017312705.2. Lineage (NCBI taxonomy): Eukaryota > Metazoa > Arthropoda > Malacostraca > Decapoda > Penaeidae > Penaeus > Penaeus japonicus. The sequence continues at coordinate 94,290 of BOPN01004830.1, forward strand.
GGATGGGGGAGCGGGGAAGGAAAATTGTGGGTGGGTGAGGGTGTGTGGGTGTAAGGTGGGAAGGGACGGTGGGTGGATTTTGAAAAGGGTGGGCGAGGGCGTAGGCTAGGAGGAGGAGGGGCTTCCTCTCTCTCATACATACACATATAGATAAATAAACTGATAGCTACCTAGAGAGCTATTGATATAGATATAGGTATAGATATAGGTACAGCCATAACTAGAGAGATATAGATAGGTAAAGATGTGAGTGAGAGGGGGTTGGGGGAGGGGTAAGGGTAAAGAGGAAGAGGGAGGGAGGGAGGAGGGTAGAAGCCTCAAAGTGCGGGGGGGGGGGAGGGTCGAGCGTACAGAAGTCGCTTGAACCCACTACCGCCCACACGCCCACGCGCCCCCAAGTGACTCTCGTGTCCTCTTGAACGGCTTGAGTCCTTGACGTCAGATGTAGCCTCCTCCCTCCTCCCTCCTCCTCCTCCTCCTCCTCCTCCTCCTCCTTTTCCTCCTCTTTATATTCCTCCTCCTCCTCTTTCTCCTTTCTCTTCTATACTCTCGTTTTAATCCTTTTCTTCCTCCTCCTCGCTCATCTTCTTCCTCTTCCTCCTCCCTCTTATTTATCTTCGCGTCTCTTCCTTTCCTCGTCCTCCTCCTCCTTCTACTTTCTCCTCCCTTCTCTACCTCTTCCTCCTCCTCCTACTCCCCCCTCTTCCTCCTTTTCCTCCATCTGCCTCTTCTTTTCCTCGTCTTACTCCTCCCTCCTCTTCCTTTCCCCCCCTTCTGTTCCCCCTTTTTGCTCATTCTCCTCCTCCTCTTCATCGCTATTCTCTTGTTCTTCACCTTTGTCTCTTTCCTCTTTACTTGAATCTCGATTTGGCCGCCTCTCTCTCTCTCTTCTCTCCTCCTCCTTCTTCCCTCTCCTCCTCTTTCTTCCCTCTCCTCCCCTCCTCCTCTTTCTTCCCTCTCCTCCCCTTCTCCCCCCCACCCCTTCATATCCTCTTCCCAGGTAAAGTTTTCCCTGCGAGCGATAGACAGATCTTGACAGCTGTTTGTTTGCTTGACAGCGCGTCACGTGACAGGTCTGACACCTTCCGCCTGTCAGACGAAGCAAAACTTCCCTTTGGTTTATTCTTGTTTTTTTGTTTTTTTTTGTCTTTTTCTTTCTCTTTTCGTCTGTCTGTCTGTTTGTTTTGTCTGTCTCTCTTTCTTTCTCTGTCTGTTTCTGTATCTTCTCTCTCTCTCTCTCTCTCTCTCTCTCTCTCTCTCTCTCTCGCTCTCTTTCTCTCTCGCTCTCTCTCTCTCTCTCTCTCTCTCTCTCTCTTTCTCTTTATCTCTCTCTCTGCTTTGTCATACCATCTCCTCCACCCCCTCTCTTCCCCCCACCCTTTCCTCCCTCTCCCCCCTCCCCCTCTCCGAACATG
>BOPN01004831.1:0-7500 GCA_017312705.2 Penaeus japonicus
GAAGAGGAAGAGGAAGAGGAAGAGGAAGAGGAAGAGGAAGAGGAAGAAGAAGAAGAAGAAGAAGAAGAAGAAGAAGAAGAAGAAGAAGAAGAAGAAGAAGAGGAGGAGGAAGAAGAGGAAGAGGAGAATAATAATAATAAGAAGAAGAAGAAGAAAAGAAGAGAAGAAGAAAAGAAGAAAAGAAGAGGAAGAGGAAGAAGAAAAAAAAAGGGCTGGAGATTATATATAAAGTATCACATTATGAAATACAGTAAGTACAACTTAAATAAACCATTTCTTTATTTTTTTCTATTCTGTGTCAACACATTTCACTTGCATCTTATGAAAGGTCCATAGTTTTTTCTAACATTGGGCAGGATTAATATAAAAAATCTTATTATTTTCATTTATTGTTGATACTCTGAATGACTATATTTTCTCACACATTTTATATATACGTATCCATAAAAATATATTACTGTTAATATATTAAAGAAACTCCATTTACACACCACTGTTTTCAAGATTTATCCCTCTGACTATACTATTTATTCTCAGTATAATACAGTCTTATAATACACCTTATTTCTTTAATTCATTGCATATGGACATTACTATAGTGAACCCAATATTAACCACAACCTTTTTCTTTTGTTGTATAGCCTATTCCATTTCCCTAATTTTACAAAAACCTGAGTATATGATATGTATATAGATATTAAATACCTATGTATAATTAAGTCATAAAACTGTCAACCAACTAATAAAAGCTTAAATATAGGGGGTATTTTTTGGCTTAATTAACCCACATCAATTGATTTTGCATAAATGCACACCATTGCATATGGGCATCTAAACATCACTCTCAACTCCAAGAGTATTTCAGTTCCATTTAAAGCAATATCAAGAATCCTTTAACATCAAACAAATTTGTACATCATCATATTACGAGGCAAATGGGATCTCATTCTTTAACTAATTTTGAGTAAATATGACGAATATCTTGATGTGTTATTAAACAGTGAACTCGGCCAATAATCATACATCTAATTTTACCTCTGTATTAAAATGAGGTTTGTCAATAATCATAACAAATGAGAACATATCCTGTTCCTACATCGCGTAAAGAAAGTACCATACTTACCTAAAATCATACACAAAACACAAACACACACACACAAATGTAAGCATAATATATTTCCATCCTTAAACATACTAAGCAAAAATATGAGAGCATCTTCATATATAAAAAGGAACACATATTTCTCTTAACGCCGAATTCCCAGATACGAAAACCACACCCCAGTTCACACCCACACATAGGCACAGAGGACCTCTATGTCTTGAAGAAGGACGTGATCGACCTCTGGCCCTTAGGGATGGGCTTCAACTTGGCATTCTTTTTGGATGGTGCTTTCTTCTTCTGCTGCTCAGTTGCCTCGGCTTTGGGTTTCTTGTTCTCTGGTTCTGCCGAAATGTTGGATATGTCGGTAAGTAAGGATCTCTTGCTGCGTTTTCCCGTGGTCTTCTTGTCGTTTTTCTCTGCTGGGTTTGCTTTGCTCGTCTCTTCTTCCATTTTGTCTGTCTCCTGGGTGCTGTTTGAGGCTGCTTCCTTTGTTTCTCCAGCTTCATTACCATCTCCCTAAAGTATGATTACAATTAGTGGGAAGTTCTGACTGACAGAATACGTAATTATATTTGCCAAGATGTTAATCTGTTTCTAGTTTAAAAAGGTGTAAATGATCATCATCTTAATCCCGTCAAAATGCTTCAGCTACTAATAAAAAAATGGATTTCTACACACACACACACACACACACACACACACACACACACACACTTACACATCACACACCCATACTCACTCTCTCGCTATACAATTTATCCCTTAACTTACTTCCACCATATTAGAATAACTAAAAATCAAGGAACAACTTACCTCCCGCTGCGGCAGAGAACTGACAATCTCCCTCCAGCTCTGACTGCTTGAACCGCCTTTGCCCACAGCCTTGAGCGTTGGACCTATGACTGGTGAGAGGCTGTTGCTTGCACCATTTGGCCTCACCGGGGACAGATCTTCGGGAGCCCAAGCACAGGATGACTGGAATCTAGGAAGGAAATAAGTAATGTTTGAGAATGTTACCTCAGAGAAAAAAATACGGGTAGAGATTTTCTAAAATGCAATCCATTATTCATCCATCTAGCTTCTTATCAATTGTCACAGCAGGTTTACCCAAAACAAATGGCAACTTCCCAAATAGTAGCTTCAAATTATGACAAAAACCTCCATTTCGATAAAAATACAAATCGACTGAATTACACATGCACCATACCTCATAGGCTGTGCTTCAGGCTTAGGACCCAATCCTTTTTTCTTCATGATTCGAACTAGGAGGTTCCCTTCGCCCTCTACTCCTCCTGCACTGGTGACCTTTTCCTCAGCTGGAGACCTGTGAGGACATTCAAAGATGAATCTCTGTCACATCCAAGAGTGAATATCATAAGAAGGAATTTCGTAAAGGGGTGGCAAATCCATGCAGGGAGAAACCTGACAGTTAAAATCAAGTCACCAAACCCGTTTAATTAGGAAGTCAAAAGAACCATCGCTAATACTTTGAGTGAACTTCATCATGGATATCCCCCTTAAAAGTAAATAAAAACCATTAAATATAGCCATTCTCTGATTCTTTTTCAAAAGAAAAGAAAGATGAAATAACAGCTAGCAAAACCTACAGAAGTAATTTTCTGACCCACATGACATCTTCCTAGACAAAGAGTTAAGGCTGTCCAAAGCTAGCTAAATTTATTAGCAATTCACTAAACTGACAACTCTGACCAAAAATACAATAGCGAAGAGCTCTATTGACTCTTCAGATAGATCTTGCGAAACAGATGAGTAAGAAATAGAGTATGGCCAGCAAAACAATTTCAACATCTATCCAGTACCAAAATATTCATAAGATCTGAATTTATTACTCATTTCCAATTTCTAAAGTTGAAAACATATAAATGACAAAAAGCTGATACCAATGTCAATATAAAAATGATTGCATTGGATTTTTCTTCTTCATATCTTACAAAAAAAGAAAGGGAGAAAAGAAAGAAAGAAAGAAAAATAATCTTATGAAAGGCAAAGCGCAACATTGCAATACCTAAAGAGCGTCAGGACGGAGGGGATTCGAATGGGTGTGGCCGTCTTACGGGAACTGCTGCACTGCGTAAGGAAGTGCTCTCCCAGGGCATCTACAATACCCATCGATGATGCATGACTGCTGACCTCATCACACAGCTGCAGCAATACCTGGATGATCACAGTGAGGTTAATGGAAAGAGTTCTAGAAGAATTAATTATTCTAGTGACAGAGGACATCCCATCACATTATGATACTTAACCATATACACACACTGTAAATAGTTACATTTGCATATAAATATTGTGGTTGCATTTGACCGAAGTCATTTTTACTGGTGCATGACTACCCAGGTTAAACAACTTGAAACTCCAGTCTCCTTCAATGTACCCTACTCTTAATTCAATGTACCTGTCCTTTTTTTCAATGTTGGACATATTTCCATAACTCATAAGTGTGAATTTTTTCCTTTACCTTCAGCATTTTTTCATTCACCCTGTTGATGTCAGTGGAATGTCTCACTTTCATGATTTATTAAGAGATGTTGAAAAGACTGTGTAAGTTTTCAGAGAATATCACCAGAAGTATCTCGTAGTAGTGACAGGAACTTTTACCAAAACAAACCCCTACTAACTTTGCCATAAGCAGTCAACAGTTTTTGCCATAAAACAACATGGTACATGTCCTCTATTCAGCCTTTTCACCTTAATTTGATCCATAATTTTAATTTTTGTAGTTGTTACTGTTGTTCCCTCATATGCAACATAACCCAAAAGGGGAAACATCTCACTGACTGACACAGAAAAGGGGAAACATCTCACTGACTGACACAGAAGGCATGAAAAAAAAAAAAAAATTGCTGGAGGCCTCGTACAAAGTCGGCAATGTAGACTACCAGATATGTTCACAGCTGTGGATGAACTATTGGGATAAGTGCACGCATTCAGAAGGAGAGTACTCTGAGGGATACTAGAAAATTAACAAAAATTAAACCAGTTTCTTTTTGGCATCCCTTTGCATATATCTACATATGAAACAAATAATCATATGAATGATCTTCATACATTACTCTTTGGATGCAGATTTTTTTTTTTTTTTTTTTTTATAAGCAATCAATATTTAAGTGCATCAAAAGATGAAAGTCATGAACAGAAAAACTATAATCAAGTTGCCAGTTACCACTATCAACTAACTTCATACTAAAAATCACCACCTAAATTTAAAGATGAAAGACTACAGACCAATTCCCTTCATCAACAAACTTCCATTCGATTCGATACCTATCTAAACATCCTTATTTGTATCCCATTCATCACCAGATATCATTTGATCAAGAACCATCTCCTGCAACTCTGGACCTTACCTTCAGACAAGGCCGAAGACCTTTTGTCTGAAGGGCTCGTGGGGTCGCCTGCCCATCCCCCTGGCGGTGAAGGTCATCCAGGAGGCTGTCAAGGGTTGCGTTCAGCTTGCCCCACACGCTCTCTATGGTCGCCTTCTTAAGGACGCAGCCCCTCATCCGCACCATCCCGCTCTTGATGAGGGAGAGCACTTTTGAGGACGCTTTCCTGGTGACGGGAAGAGGAAGAGATTTAGATCAAGAGGAGAGGAAGGTAAGGGATGCACAAGTGATCTTGCATGAGAGGAATCAGGCATTATCCTCATGATGTCAGGAGTGCATATATAAATGCAATGTCCAGAGAGAGAGAGAGAGAGAGAGAGAGAAGGGGGCGGGGACAGACAACGAGATAGCGAGCGAGAATGCATCTAAAATGAAGGGGAGGAATCCCTCGGACAGGAAAGGCGACCAGCCGAAGGAGGACGGAAATAGGCGTCATATTTTCGAGTGGGAACAGCGAGCGCGGGGTTAAACGAGAGTCGATCCGCGTTACATGGCTTATCATCGCGCCTTATCTATTGATTGTGTGAGAAGTAGCCCTCCACATTTGTGATGAGCCAGCGGTTACTATGTTAGTGTCGCAGCTTGAAAGCGTCTCGTTGCATGTAACGTAATCGGAGGTTTCTAGTCAGATGTATTAAGGAATGTAACATGAATAAACAGCATGGGACGTAGGCACATGAACACATCTACGCTTACAAACAGAGGCGGACCTACAAGTTTGAGCCGTGAAGTTTGAGCTTTTTTTGGGGCCCCACGATGAGGCTACATGAAAAGGTATCAGAACATGTTCTAAAGTCAGTATTCGGTACTTCAACCCTTTGGGTTATGAGTTTATCAGTAAAATAGCACACGCTAAAAGAAGACAAAAGACAGGTACATGCTAGGTGTGTGAGTATGTTAGGTCATTCAAGTAAGTATGTGAAACTTGATATACGTATATGCATATATATATATATATATATATAGAGACAGAGAGAGAGACAGAGAGAGAGACAGAGAGAGAGACAGAGAGAGAGACAGAGAGAGAGACAGAGAGAGAGAGAGAGAGAGAGAGAGAGAGAGAGAGAGAGAGAGAGAGAGAGAGAGAGAGAGAGAGAGAGAGAGAGAGAGAGAGAGAGAGAGAGAGAGAGAGAGAGAGAGAGAGAGAGAGAGAGAGAGAGAGAGAGAGAGAGAGAAGGGACTAGAGAGAGAGAGAGAGAGAGAGAAGGGACTAGAGAGAGAGAGAGAGAGAGAGAAAAGGGACTAGAGAGAGAGAGACTAGATAGATAGAGAGAGAGAAAGAAAGAGAGAGAGAGAGAGAGAGAGAGAAAGAGACAGAGACTGAGAAAGAGAGAGAGACAGAGAAAAAGAGAGAGACAGACAGAGAAAGAGAAAGAGAAAGAGAGAGAGACAGACAGAGAAAAAGAAAGAGAAAGAGAGAGAGACAGACAGAGAAAGAGAGAGAAAGAGGACTAGAGAGAAAATTTCACCTCAGATCAGGTTCTTCCTCCGCCACACTCTGGAGCTTCATAATGGAATCCACAAACTCCCCCAGAGGCTTGGCATGGAGCAGCACTGGGTTGTCTGGCTCTGGCTGGTACCCCTTGCCGCCCAGCCGCAGTCGCATGATGAAAGACAAGATGGTCTGCGAATCGAGGGAATACAGATTTTGTGTGTGTAGATAATATATTGTTTCAAATTACTAACAAATGGAATGGTTAAAATGAATAAACTTTTTATTTCTGAGTGTTGTTAAGTTAGTATTTTAAATGTGATCATAATAATTTCCCATTAAAAAACTATTACATTTAAATAAAAAATAGAAATATTATCTTCCATTCTGTATTATGCTGTAGTCTACTTAATCCACGCACACAGTCTAACAAGCCAGCAATTGTCTTTTGTAGTGTCAACTATCTCACCTGAGGCTATACTTTTGTCATGAATGAAAAAGGACATCATAAATTAAATAATCAGTTGCAGGTATAGAGTAATATATAAAAGAAAATTACTGAGGTTCTTTAACATTAAAAAAAATGCATTCCTTGATATATAGAAGTATGAGATTTACAGTACACATCTTTGTTTCTTACACAACACGTCATGGACTATGTGTCATTGAAGCATAGATTGGGATATTTCTATTTTCATCAATTGGCAAATGACTGCCCTTATGCAAAATACTATCAGATCAATATATTTACAGAAAAATGATATGGGAAATCTTTCATTTGTAAAAATTCTGTCTGTAACAGCTAAGCACCTGTAGATTTGCAAACCTTAGTTTGCAGATGCATGCATGGATTAAATCAACTGATGTAACTTTACATGTTAATCAATACTTGTAGTATCATCAAATATTCTTGTTGAAGGATACATACAATTTCCCCTTTGGTAATTAAGTGATGGAAAGTGCCAAATTACCTGAAACATGGGCATGTTCTTCTTCTGTGCTTCGTCTTTAATGTCGTAAAAGCCCTGTTGTGAGATCTCTCTCCCTGGGATGCTACAACTGGTGGTCAAAGCCAGCTCGTCCCGTGTGTTTATCAGCAGTCGCAAGTGAGACAGGATCAGCTGTTCCACGTACAACTCAGATTCCGTACATGTGTAACCTCCACAGACGTCTCTGGGCTCACGACTCAGGTACTCTGCTAAGGGACATACTAGGGGGTCAATATCCAAGCTGGCAATACTAGTGCCATCATTCCCTTTATTGCCATGAGACTCCTCCTCCATCCTGTCTGCATCTCGCTGCTGCTGCTGCTGATCGGTGCTCTCTTGTGACGTTGCCAGTTCATCAACATCTCCAATGCCTGATACGTTTAGATCATAGGCTGTGCCGGAAGTGTCTGTGGCGAGTGGCAGTCCCACCGTGGCTATGAAGGTATCGGCATTCTGTAAGAGGATCTTCACCAACTCTCTCTCGATGGCTGGCATTTGGCTCACGGCTTCAAGGATGTACACCTGCAAAAATACATGAGGTATGACATAAAACACAGCTTTAAAACA